>JAZGTI010009000.1:0-19397 GCA_036877585.1 Botia kubotai | reverse complement strand
AATCTAGGCAAAATTATGTTTAATTAAGATTTTAATTAAAGGCATCAGCTTTGAACTTTAAAGTACATTAATTAATATCTGTAATGTGTTGGATCAGTATAAAGACTAGCTAGAATATAGCTGTAAAACATATGAAGGCCAGAATGAATGTCAGAATGAACAATCAAATGACCCCCACCACTAAACTCCTGATTCCATTCCGGTGTGCAATGTATACAATTTAGGATCCATTCAATTCCTGAGAAAAATCCCATTTTTTGAAATTTACGGAATTGAATGCTGATTCACTTCGATTTTAATTCACACTCCAGAAGATAAAAGACTGCTTTTCCACATGAATGTTTTATGGGTTGTGCTTTTATGAATCCAGTGGATGCTTTTCTTTTAGCATATCTATAGAACAAGTGCTAGATAATTCTGATAAAGAACAAGGATAACAGAGGGCCAATAGGGTCTCTTACCCCATAACAGACAAAAGAAAATGACACTGTGTGACTGCCTCAATGCCTTACAATACAGTAAACATCCCATGCCTAGTCATCAACATGACCCTTCTTATCATTTTACAGCTTCGGCAAGCTGTAGAACCTGCTGTAGGGCACACATGCTTACTGTCTACACAGACACAAACCTGAGATTTGATGAAAGACAGCTGAACCTTGACATAACGCATTCTTGCTAACAGCATTCTTGATAAACTGCACTTGTAAAATGGTTCCCCCATCTATCTAAACACATAAGGGAGACAATAACACTATCAAGCTTTTGTAAGCAACTTCACAAACAAGCAAACAGGATCAAAAATTACAAGCTCGATAGTACAAAGCCTTCTATTGTTTTATCTACTAGAACGTTCTGTTGTTTGGATAGCAATGACATTACAAAGTGACAAGAAGATGGATATAAAAAGACTGTTCACTCCTCATCTAATACAACAGTAAGCTGTGACAAGACAAGCATGTGACAAATGCAGCGATTTAAAATAACAAATTACAGTAGATGCTACACATGGAAAGAATATAAACACAATATCAAACAATAATAAATACAAAATAAATACAATTTAACATTCCGCTTACCGCATGTATTAAATTCAAAACTGAAGTAAAATTTCTGCTCGAGGACATCACAACACTAGCAGGCAACAATATTGTTCAAATGTGAAAGAAACAGCGTATGAAAGAATGAATGAAACTCACAACACAGCAACAGATCGTCTCTTAAACCTACCAATGCGTGCCAGTATAAAACATAATGAATTCTTAAAGTTCGCTTTAGAGTCGCTGTAATCCACACTGCATTGAGCCGATGCGATCTGCTACTGTATGCATATAACAGACGTGCTGCAATAGAGGCTCTCACTGGAGTCTGAGGTTACATCCCAGTCTTTTCACACATCTTTGACTGGCATGAGTTCAGTCACCGTTGTCGGACAATATTAAGTGTTTTACCCTTTTCACACTGGGATGACATGAACGATGTCAGCCGCAGACCATACTACCATTTCTTCCAACCTAATTTTTTAAGTCATGTACATTTGGATGAGGCGCAACATGCTCGATATAACAGATACTATTGTCTTGTCTTGGTAACATGCGTCAGAAACGGTCTAACAATGCAAAGATTACTAGACATAATGCTGTTCGGCACAGTGAAGCTTCAGACACTCCTGCTGTAGGCATAATATATGCTGTTCATACAATAAGCCACATTTCTCTTTGTCATCCAGATTTGAATAGGTTCTGCAGTGAACCAAGCCCAATTTCGTGCGGTCGTTATATACAGATTTATTGGACCACACGGGTATACAAACACCGACATAGAGAAACATAATTTTAAAGTGTGATTTAAGACGCCCGTGTTTTCTTGCATTTACGTTACAGTGATACACTGGCAACACTTGCAAGTGTTGAACTATACGTGCGCCTCTACGCGACCAGCGCCGATTACTCACCTCGTCTTTCCCCGAGCGCAAACAGCGATGTTTTTGTTTTTATTTCATAGTCCCAATCTGATAATATGCGTCATGTTCACCGACTTCCGCATTCAGGGTGGAAAGCAGGGCTAAGCAAAGAAAATAAACCAGAGAGGGCATGCGCGTCTGATCATGTACCGTATTTCAGCGGTAAAGCTTATGTGGTGGATTGTAAAGGTAATAAATCATATGCACAGCTGCTCCGAGATGGTGGGCTGATAAATTGTTAAATTGAGTTTAGGGAATTTTTATTTGTGTTTTTTATAACTTTATGTGTACCTGTGGTGGTTAGGATAATAATGCGCTTTGCTAATAATCGTGCATACAATTGTCATGTTCTAAGGTGTAGCAAATAAACATACCTGCGTGTTTCTGATTATAAATAACTACATTATTTAGTGGAAGAACTGTTTTTAAATCAATACTACATTGGTTCGCTGCTTTTATTTGGGCCCTGATTGGTTGATGAGGAAACATATGACGGCTGTCAATATTTGCAAGATCAACTACACCATTCTTTTTAAACACGCTTTCAAAACACCTGTGCTCAGAACAATGACTAAACCTGTTTTGATTTATTATTATGTAACACTTTGAGCTGCACGTGAATAAATAAAGAACACCCTGGATCAATGAATTGTCTCTTGGGAGAATAATTACATTTAATTAATACTGTACACGTGTTTTGTGTGTACATGTGTCATTCAATGTGCAAAGCTCAACCTGTAAAACAAGTTTATCTTGATCTACTATCTGAAGAAAAATGTGTTTCCATAATAATAATTGAACTACATGCTTCACGTTTTTATTCTTGTGTGAAATTAAATTACTGTATACTGGTATACTGGGAAATATAAATAATTCAGTCATTTTTCTGCACAGGAACAAAACTCTGACTCATTTCGAACTGTTACAAAAGCTCTTCTTAGTTTCAGTTTTGCACAAGAGTTGCTCATTGGTTAACATTTAGTTTAAAATACCTATTGCATTGTGCATTTTGGACTGGCAGAGAATGTGCAGTAAAATACAGTGCATCTAACAAAGCTCCTGCACAGTTTGCACCCTTTGTTTTGGGAAATGTTTGTTATCTGTAATTTGGTGTGTTATAATACTTCATGAATCAACACCATCTGTTGGCTGAATTAAACTGTTTTTTTAGTCTAGGTTAAGGTTATTCCAGAAAATATAGGCTATTACCCTGACAGGTTAAAAAAGACTATATAAATTATTTCAGAAGTGGTTTCAACCATCAAACATTCCACTCATCCAAACTGCTTAATGCTAAAAGCAAGTTGGCTCATAGAAGCTTTTCATGTAATGTAATAGAGAGCAAAAACATGTTTAAACAGATTCAGTAATACTCAGTACAGCACCTGGAACTCTGAACCACACTGTTGTTATGATCAACCATAAAAACATCCTAAAAATATAGTGTAAAAAAAGCTTAAGTAGAAAGACACATTTACCATAAACACAATAGACAATCAACAAAAAAACAAAGGAAACACAGACATTTTATTTAATCACCTGACAATTACAGAAAAAGCAGCTTTTTGAATACTATGGTACAAAAAGGATTGTTTGCCATGGCAACTAGTGGAACATTCACATCTTATCATGCCAGGCCCCTATAAAATTGGTATAGAATGCTACATGATCAAAACTGCATAGTGTATTCGGTACAGCTGATATAGAATACAGTTTATCCTTCATATTAGTACTAAGCGCAAACCAAGGCTTAACCTTTTATATCACGAGTGTACAGTGCTTGGCATTTTCCATGATTAGAAGTGCTTGGTAGAGTGATGCTGGACGTGATGAACTCAGTGAAGAGGAATAATGGGTAGTAACTATAAGAACACTCAAACTAGAAACTTAATGTGTAATTAATTACAAAAGACAAACGGTACATAGTTTGATCACACATCCCTCCCCCACCCATTTCAAACCCATCTCCACGAGAGATATTCAGCATTACAAGTGCATCTCTGTAAGATGTCAGTTCTTAAGAAATACAACACAGAGACATATATAAATAGATATGCTTGGAGTTATATATTTTGCTGCTTCAAAAGTGTGTTGCATGATAGAAACTTTTTCAGAAACTATTTACATGCAAGGTTTTGTATGTTGTTTGCATTAACATAAACAGCAAACAAAATTATGCTTTCCGAGGCACCAGATGAGCAACTACTGTTTTTCTCTCTTGTTTTTTTACACAAATGTGGTGATAAAAGCACACACTGGTGATCAAGGTTCTTCTCTGTTTCAACAGTTTATTTGTAACATGTATCTCCTCTCTGTGAGACTATGTGCCTTCATATTTTGGGCAGCTTTGGAGCACTTATGATGGGGTTGGTCTCCTGTAGGAAGCGGCGGCCTGCGTTTTTGTAGTCATAAGTGCAGTCATGGGTCTCTGCATAGCGGTGCACGGAGCAGAAGATGTTGCCACACCTTATACAAAGACATGAACAGATATCTTTATGAGCACTGCAAAAGATAATCACCAGTCTGACCTCTATAAAGGTTAATCAATCTGTTCTTTATACTACTTCTCCCCATATGTGGGTTTGCGGGGAATGCTGGAGCCTATCCAAATTACCCCAGGTCAAAAGAAGAGAAACACCCTGGACTGCTAGCCAGTACATCGCAGGGCTAACACACAGACAAATATATTCTCACCTTCACTCACACCTACAGGCAATTTTAGAATCTCCAATCCAATCTGACTGGCATGTCTTTGGACTGTGGGGAAAACCAGAGTACCCAGACGAAACCCACAAAAGAACAACATGCAAACTCCATACATAAAGGTACCTGGTCAGCCAGGATTCAAACCAGGGACCTTCCTGTGCTACCCACTGAGCAACTGTGCTTCCCTTATAAAGTTTATCAAAATTTTAAATAAAAATAAAAATGAGAAATGTTCTCTATGAAAAGAAAGTGCGTTTATATTATTTTATGTGCCTGGGGTAGCAAAAGTGTGATTGATAAACACATTAGTGACAGATGGTGTTATCACGAATGCAAGCACATGACATACAGAGAACAATATAAAAAAGATTATCACCTCCCCACAAGCTTGGCCCTGTTATGTCACGTCTGCATGCACCACAAATTAACTGCAAATTATTTCCCTTTAGGATTACAGGCAAACAATACCACTCCCAATTGTTTAGTAATAAAAGCCTCATACTCAGGGAGCGGTAAAGAGAAAACACTCATGGCAGCCTTGTACCTGCACTCATAGCTGGTGGCTAAGCCAGTCTTCCTCCCACACAGGAAGCAGAGCTTTGAGCTCTTCTTCTTTGTGCCAGTGGGAACCTTCACAGGTGGTAGGTAATGTGTCGGAGTACCTAAACCAACATTTCCACATACACAAAGGGAAAGAAAAAGACAGTTATGATAACAGCAACCACACTGTAGATTTACAGTGAAAACTGCTTGTGTTTGTTTTTAAATATTGCATTAACTGCAATACTGTAAATATTAGGTAATAGGATATTCTCACCCACTGTACCAATGGCTGCTAGAATATGCAGTGAGTGAATTATAAAAATAAAAAGCAAGGAAAAGACACATGAGGAGAACATGTGAAGCAATGGCAGGCAGAAGCACTGGGGCATGATATTGGATTCTTTTCTATTCTTTCACTCGCTACTACCGCTGTATTTTCACTGACAATCTCAGGTGTGTCAGAACATTCAGATTATCTGAAATTCTGGCAGTAGAATGTCAGGAAACATTTACCAAATGTTTCAAAACCAACTGTTGTAGAACCATTACATTACTTGACTCTAATGTACAATCATGACACGCCACACGCACTCTCTCTAATAGCAGAAAATGTCTAAACAGTTGAAGATGTGTTCCTATTTCCTGTGTAACCTAACACAGGTAACCGAACACATAGTGAAATTAAGTCAAAGTATTTCATTTCAAACATGTAAGGGGCTGATGATGTATAGAACTGTTTGAATGACAGGTGTTTGAATTATGTGGTAATGTATGTGGTAAAAAAATGCAGAGTTTTCTGCATGGTTCTGTGGGTGTAGATTTCGAGATTAGCCACTGAAAGGTTTAGCATGGACTTTTACAGACTACTAAATTCATGAATACATATTATTTTCATGATTACATGACATGTAGCTCAAACAACTACGTTAGTTTTTTTGCAACTCCAAAATGCATGTGACAAAAGTTCTGTCTTTTGAATTAGCATTCAAATGCAAAAACTCTGAACCATGCAGCTAGCATTAATGCTATGTCTGTCTCAAGCTTCTTGTGTGTCACCCTATAGTTTACTGACATCTGAAAAATTATGAAATACAACTTGAATCTAAAAGTTCAATTACACCCTATCAGCCTCAATTCAGAGGGTGTGAATGCGTCTGGTAATTAAAGATAATGAATTTAATCTAGCTAAGGGCATTTATAGGCTTGGCCAAGGCTGGAGGTGCAATGTGTCTTGCCAGCACGTGTAGAAAAAAGGCATACTCAGATAACTCAAAATGTGCCTTTTTAGTAAGATGTCCAGCATGACATTAAAACAGTGGTCTGTGGATGTAAAGACAGCTTTTACAGTCCTTAGGAGGACAGGTGTAAAATGTGTAAAGCAGTGATGAGTGGAAAAGTGTGACAAATGGCCGAGGTTTGCCACAGATGGCATCACTGTCAACAACGTAACTAAAAAGTTTTGTGAGATGGTGTTCTAACCAGTTCACACAAACGGCAAACTCTGTTCATAATGTCAACCCACTCACCTAATCTCTTTACTGAACTGGAGAGGACCGTTGATGAGCTTGACGCCTGCAACGACATGATGTTGCTTGATAAAGCGTTTGTGAGATTGCTGTGGCACTATTTCTCATTAGCTGAAATGCCAAAACTAATGACTAATCTGTCTTGTATGCTGTTTCTTTTTGTGAAAGGTTACTTTACTAGTAGAACTAATTTGTACGACACTGTGCAGATGTCATGTTGAGTTAAAGCAGATACCGTTTCTTATTGCAACCCATTGAGATCAAATGAATATAAACTTTTTGATGTCGTATAAAAGGTAAGCTCTCTAAAAGCAGCAGCAAAATGCATGACTGCAAGCTCACCGTGTTAGCAGCTGTTCTCTGCAGGGGGGAGATCCTCCTCAGCAGGTCCTCCTGCAAGTTGGTTGGCAGGTGGGCTGCTGTACCACACAACCTGCCCAGTGCAGAAGGCTTCGCCAAGGACTCTTGTCCCCCTGCGCCTGTCAGTGAGGCCAGCAGCTCTGCGTTGCTCACGGAGCCCAACAGCTCCTTAGAGGCTTTATTGGCCATCTTGGTAATGTCTCGGGCTTCTCTTTTGGAATTCACCTCTGAGCTCCTATGAATGGAATCAACCCTAACCCCTCGCACAGATGTGGAGTGTGAGGGGGAACTGGCTGAAGCATCAGGGCTATTGCTAGTTCTTAGGAGAGAATGGGTTGGGCTGGGCCGCAGGGAGGTCCCTGTGAACTCAAAGTGTTGTGGTATTTCAGGTTGGGATGCCAGATTCTCACTGCCGATCACCCATGTGCCGATGGTGTTCGAGTTTATGGTTTGGGAAAGCAAAGTAGCTGAGGTCTTGGTATCTGGCACTGTTGCTATAGAGTTCTGACCTCCCCCACGTTGAGTGGATACGTCCAGACTTAGAGACTCAGGAATATTGAACGGTACTGGTTTGGGAGGTTCAATCGCAGGTGAATTTTCTGGTACTGTCAGTCTATCACTTTGGAGATCTACCTCATCCTGAATCCCCAGGTTAGACATAACGGCTAGAGGTGGGTACACACAATCTCTCATAACTTTAGGCCCTCTCACATCCAACCTGGACACTTTGGGAGTGAGTCTGATTTTTCTGGGTACTGGATTATCCCATGCTTCCTTAGCCTGAAGCATATATATGCTGGAAGCTGCAGAGGAAGGATGAGCTTGCCTTGAGGAAGTAGGACTTGAAAGAGAAGTGAATGATTGCAGAGGGGAGCCAGCAGCAGAGGAAGAGGCTGCAGGTTGCTGCTGATCACCCATTGGAGGTAGATGTGTTGAAGTGGCATGGCCTATCTGAGGAAGGACACGTAACATTCGATGGTGTCTGGCAGAAACAAGAGAACCACTGCAGGTCCGCGGACCCACTGGAGGTCTGACTTTTAATTTAGCATTTTTTTTGGGCTGACAAAAAAACAAGTAAACAATCATCAGATGGTGAATAATTTACATTTTAATAAGCATGCATTAATGACCATTACTCAATACTCCAATGAATTAAATGAATTACATTTCAATCATTCATTTTCTCTTTTAATTTGGAACTTGATGGACACAAAAACACAAATGAAAGGTAAGTCATTAGGCATTAGTGCTGTCTCACATGATTAAAACAAAAGACTTAAAAAAGTTAAACTATTGTTTTAAAACTGAGAGTTCTACATCAGAATTCTGACTGGATGAGTCACATTTGAAAAAGCCACTGTAATCAATATACATCAAACTGTGAATGAACATCAGTTTTCTAAACTAATTCGGCAAGTTGTGATGCTGCTTGGCAACTGTAAATAATAACAATCTATGTTATATGCCTTAATAACAAGCTTTTTCTTGTCTTGTTTAAAACATCTCACATTTTTATTACAATTAAAAAAAAATTATGCCCAGCAGTATAGCAAAACCTTGGTTGACATTGGTTGATCTGTACCATCACATGGTATATACACACAGCTCTATTTGTGATGATGCTGGATTTCTTATAGACTAAAGTACATAAAAATATTAACAATTGTTTTGTGTAGAGAAAAATAAACATGTCTGTGACTAAGACATGGGTCTTGACAACTATGCATAGTTGAGTGTAAATAATTAACTTAGTGTGCCAAACTGCTGAGCTGGTAGTTATTACTGTGTCAGTTAATCAGACACAGCATGGGATGGGCGATGCTCCCTGCAGCCAGCAGGAAAACTGTGCTCACTTCCATACTGCTCCACAGACACATCTAATCTGATTTGTTCAGATGTACACCTCTGCCCTAGCGCTGTGCTATTTTAGTACTTACTAAGAGGAAAACACTTTAGTACAGATGAATTTAGTATAGTAGAATCACTTGTATTATGGTCTTCCTTAGACCAATTGCTTCTGCTTGTATTTCTCTAGTGTAATTACCTTGGGATAAATGAGTCTATGGTTTAACAAATGAATACATGTAAATACATGTTCAGGCAGTCTAAAGAAACTGCCCATACAATAAAGATAAGGAGCACCTGTCTGCCTCGCCTGATCTGCTGTACCTTTTTGTTAAGGTTCATGCTCTCCATCTTGGCCTTGAGCAGTTTCATCTTGTTCATTGTGATGGAGTTCTCCAGCGTCTGCTGCTCTAAAGACATGCTCTCCTCCTCCTCTGGGTACACATTGTGCAGCGAGCCGCCACTGAAACAAAAGCATTCAGGCACAAACTCACATTCAATCCGTGTTTAATTGTGCTGCTCGTTTATTGGATAATGCAATTTGTGGCATTTAAACAATACATAATGGGTGGTGCTTTATGAAAAGTCTGTCAGCTGTGAGGGCTTCAGGGATTCATTACTACTTTTGTCTAACTGATTCTCAGGATGGCCTGTGATCAATGAGGCAACAACAGCTGATAACAGCTGAACACTTCAGTTCCCCTGTTCTGTTAAAAGGTTGAAACAAAATGAGGAAACCCATTCTAGTTTCATATTCTATTTAAAACAAGCTGCAGATGGATTTCAGAGATTGCTGGCCTATGAGAAACCTGTGTATGCCACAATGACACAGCGGAAAGATGAGAGTTCAGAAAATCTATATTACATTTACTGTATATTACTGTATATTTAAAAGGTGGAGTGTGTAATTCTGTGGTACCGGCAGCAACAAATGGCATTGCTAACATAACTTTATTTTCTAAATGTAATGTAATGTGGTGGAAACTCATGATGAAAGCCCAAGTATTCGTGATAGTCTATTTCTGACACATGGCCCATTCATTTTCTGGTACATGAATTATTTAGAAAAGTAATAGAACACCTTTGTCCAACAAGCTGCATGAATTAAGATCATTAATGTACTATAGCACAAACAGTGCAAGATGGCACTGTTTGTGCCATCATATTATACTTCGGTACACCAAAGTTTAATATGTAGAGGTTAGGAAACTGACATTTATCTGCTTGACCAACCAATAGGAGATCATTATTTCTTAGGTTATTTGGTGGTGCTAGTGTTGCACAAATTATTTACTTCACCTTTGTAGTAAAGTATGCTGGTAAATGGTCATATTGTCATTGGTTAAACAGCATAAGATATAAAAAGTGTAGTTTTGAAACATCTGTTTTCATCTACAAAAGGGAACCAGAGACAGTGTGAACTTCCTCTCCATGTGTAATTTCTTGTCTTTAAACTGACCTCATTGATTCAGATACAGGTGTGAGCATTCCATCTCCTCGGTCCAGCACTCTGAAGAAATTGAGCTGATCTCCCTCTTGGTACACCAGGAAAGTGACCTGTTTATTAGGCAGAGACTTCTCCCACATCTCATCTCTTCCTGCATCAATACAGTCAGGGATGTCCCTCCCCGGGATGTCCCTCCCCGAGCCATCAGTCACTGTCACTGCAGGTAACCAGAAGAATTAGGATGCAGGTTATGCTAATCAATATCAGACAGTTAACTGACTGCATGCTTCCTGGAAAAGTGTAACTTTTTAAAAAAGTTTTTTTCTTGACCTCAAATATCAAGAGCATCGCACAATGGCGCACAGGAAATATTAGAAAGTAGCAACAAAACCCGCTTGCAATGAATTCTTGCCGTCTGGTGCTGCACTAACGCTAGTTATGTTTCAAGTCATAGGTGGGAACGCACCTCGTCTGGTGTTTACTGGCCCTCCCCTCATGGCGAGGACTAGCTTGAGAGTACAGCCCTCTTTGATGCTGAAAACACAATCATAACAAAACTCAAAGTAGGCAGAATCACAATCTCTAGACCCACCAAAGTTTGTAATTCTGCCTCATATTAGAGTTCCCACCAACTCAAAAATAATCCCACCCTTTATCCTGTAATTTCTGAAGCACAGCGTGTGCCATCCGGCCACACAATATCTTCCCAGAAAGCCTCCATGTGGAACATTAACTGACAAGAATTTATGACAAATCCACCATCTGTGACCTCCAGACTGAGCCAGACTGCACTTCAGAGAAGTGGCCGCCTTTAAAGAAATAGTTAACCCAATGATAAAAAAATATCCCATCACTTATGCTGTTCCCATTTCTTTAACTTCTGTGAAGCACAAAAGAAAACACTTTGAAGAATGTCCAAGCACACACACTTGCACTAAATTCTGCAAAGTATCTCCTTTTGTGTTTCACATAAAAAGAAGAATTATACAGGTTTCGAAATCAGAGGAAAAGTAAGTAATGAAAGAAATAGTATTTTTTAGATGAACTGTTCCTTTAACTAGACTTCAGCGTTATATTTTTTGTCATGTCTAGTGGAACATGAGGCATTTAAGCTTACGTCCTGTAATCTTACTTCCTGTATCCTGTTTTCTTTTCAATAAAAAAAGAGACTGGCTGAAATCAACTCACCTGTAATCATGCAAGCAGTACTCGTCTTCTAGTTCCATACCATTCCAAATCAAATGCTGCTGCGAAACAGGGATACCTGTGACCACAAATGTGTCATCAGATAAATGTACTATAGACTCTCTTTTGATTATGGAGAATATAATAAACATTCATCCAAATGCGCAAAGTAAGACAAAACAATTACTCCTAATAGTACATCAGAACAACAGCATACAAGAGAGCTAGTGATGAAGAGAAAATAACATCCACACTCTTATGAGTAGTTAAACACAATGTTCTGTGACATTCAGCATTTTCACACCTTTGAGATTTCACAAAAGGCTCTCAAGATTTCAAGTTTAACAAAAGTAAAGATGATTAAGGAGCAATTTTAGCTTTTTACAAATCCCTGTGGTTTACGTAACATGGTGGAGAATAATCTATGTTGTTAATAATCTATATTCTAATAACTGTAAACCCTGTGTACCCACATGTACAAATAAAAACCTGCTGCAATGCATCTTCACGTGGTATATTTAAATGTATAACAAAAAATGTAAAGAGATTTGGAATGACATGTAAACACTGACAGAATTTTTATTTCCCTTTGAACTATTCCTTTAAGATACAGACAGTACTGTCTGTCCTAATATTTAAGGGTCAGGTTAAAGAACAGATATGTTACACTTGGCAACTTGGACAAAATGGAGGAAGTTTAAGCAACAAAGTAAATAGTATAAAATGACTAATGCTATTGGCTCACAGCTGTTTCTAATAGGCAGAAAGTATGTGAAATCTCATAAGAATGTGGATCTATTTTGTTAACTATTTCTTCATCCACAGAGGTTCAGCCAGCAGCAGAACAAACATGACTCCGATCTGCCCCCTTGTGTATGGCAGATAAAAGAACACTCATACCACCTCCAAGATCTAGCCCATAACGCAGTGGTCATAATTACACAAGCACCTTCAAAACCCAATGACATTAAGATTTTGTGAACGTTTTGTGGCTTTTAGCTCATTTATGTTAGTCTACTCCTAAATGTTGACAACATTAGCGACATCTGCCTAGATTTAGCCCCTAATAAATTATGTCTATGGCTGTGCTGGAAATGAAAAGACTATTAGGCTTTTGGCATATATTGGCAAAGACAAAAAATAAACCTGGATCCTTCAAAACCAGTCCATGAAACTTGAATGTTTGAATGTGCTATGCAATGCGCTTTCAAGCGCTTATTCAGGTAACTCCAGCATTCTGTTGTTAATTTCTAGAGCTTATCTGCACCTGTCGTGTGGCACACTCAGGATCATGAATACAAACATTGCACCTGGTCATAAAGCTTAAGTTTACCACCTAACCACCTGGTAAGGGTTTGAAAAATTTAAGTGAATAGATGCCCATTTATAGAGTGTAAAGAGTAATGAGACACCAGAACACACCCATGCAACACAAAACTGGTATCCGTTCCCAGAGGGGGTAGTTTTTTAGACATGACCAGCTCACAATGACGCAACAGTGTGATGTGGTCAGAAAGGATAGTGTGTGTGATGTGTGTGTGGTGTATTGTGATGGCTGAAGGTGTAGCATGGCTACATAGCATTGTTCAGAGACACAGTCACATCCTTTAAATGGCCTTGATAATTGTACATCAACAAATATCTCTTGTGCGAAACGCTGCAAACACATTTCACATTTAGACATTCTGTATCAACATGTTTTCTCCATATGTGAAACATTAAGACATCAGTCTCAAAATGCTTTCAGCAACTGGTGTGTATAAGGAGTAATACCTGATTTTTAGACAGGAGGTAGTGAAAGGGGCAGCAACTTTAGCCCCAGAAGCCAAATGATCAGTAAATCTACAACTGATCACAAAAGATTCACAGAGAATTCACAGGCTGGATAAACTAACTCCTGCCTGCGAGAACTAAACCTGGTAACATGGTACTGTCTACATAACATCAAAGTAATCTTTAAACCAACATCTGCATTCTAAATAGGCAGTAATGAGACCAGCCTGTTTAAAGACATGTGTGCTTTGTGGAACAGCTGTCTGGACTGACACTGTGCCCATTTGAGATTTAAACTTACTGTATGTTTGTCTATTTCATTTCATACTTATCAGTGAAGTATTTGTGTCAATCAGCCTCACAAATGTAAGTCCTAAACTAAGTCCTGGGAGACAAATTATATTTTACCTCCTTTCAACAGCAATGAAGCTGGGCCCCTAAAACAAATAAAGGCCTGTTCATTAAAAGATTACTAACAAAGCCATTTTCAACCTTTCATTGACTGCATGTCATTGAAGATAGAAGGACAGAGAAGCAATTTTAGTTACAGAGTAATAACAAAGGCAGCTTTTAATGAGAAAGATCAATGCAATTTGCTTTCATCTCATATTTTGATTAATGATAAAATACACGTAACTGCATAAGTGGATCTGTTAAACAACTGCAATTACTCTGACTACTCTCGACATATCAGCTGTTAATAAATAACTCAAGTTCTTCTAAAGCTCTTAAACTATGAGAAGCATAACCTAGGCTACAGGGAATAAACTTCAGATTGACATTGACTTTGTGTCATGTGAATAAATTATTATTAATAATTATATATATATATATATATATCTTCATTCAATCAGCAAAACACTTGCTGTTTTCAATGTTTATTACTGTTAATTATACTGTAATTATTGTTATAACATAAAATACAACCTTTTATTACTTTAATAATTTTAGATTCAATGGATTGTAAGGTTAGGTTATTATACCCATATTTCTGAAGTCCAATTCCTATATTATTATAATTCGTTAAAATAAGAAGGCCTAGACTAATTTAAAATCTTTATAATTGCTGGTCACACCTTTTAAGGTGTTTTGGAAGGTATATAAGCTTAATCTTGAAATAAAATGTGCATAGTAAAATAGCATAATTATATAGTCCTGCAGTGTGACAAATGAAATACTATATGTATTCTATATGTAATCTCTAACAAATATGAGATCATAGAAAGATGTTGTTTAAAATAGTTTTAGATTAAGGAGTGTCAGACTGCAGGAGGCCCAACAGAGCATCATGACTTATCAGAGACATGCAAAAATTGTGAAAAGAAATTTACCATATAGCAAAAACAGATGGAGGCTTACATTAAATCAGAACATTCACAGGGCTTCAACATTTTGCTGTTTATAGTTAACAGAAATAATAAGTCAGTTAAAAGTGAACACCTACCCTCCAGTCTCATAATCTTGGCCTTGACTGAGATGACCTGCTCTAACGGTGACACTCGCAGCTGGAAGCAGGTGCCTGTCAGAGTTTCTATGAGCAGCTCCATGCACTCTCGAAAGGGCAGCTTGTAGTGCACCACACCTACATTATCATCATTAAAAAAAGGTGGGTTTCTCTTGTCAGTCATTTCTGCAAGGGGAGGTCACAAGTTCTCAAAGAGAGGCAACAATAAACCCTGTCCAAGGTGGGGGTGTGAGGGCTGTAATCCCACCTTTGTCACTGCAGAAACACATCATGCATGGAGATACAGCCTGTAGGCAAGAGAAATGACACAGAGCTCAGTAATCTATGCAGGTAAACAAACCAGTTAAACAAACTATGCAGTTAAAACCTGTTAAGTCTCAAACACAACCAAATAAGTGCAAGTTAAACATTACACATTGATTATATTGTTCTATGCACTTTATAATTTTTTATTAAGTTTTTTGTCTCTTTTTTATGCTGTTTTTCTTATGTCTCACCCATAAAGCAGCCTTGCAACAATGAAAAAATTGTGAAAAAGGCAATAGAAATACATCTGATTTGAGATATTTGAAAAATACTCATATTACTATTATAATATTATTATTGCTATTTATTATTGCTGAACATGCATACATTGCAGTATTTTACTTATATTAAACACGGATCTTTATACAGAATGTTATGCTATCTATAAACACACATTTACAACAGTCATTGGAATTTCACTTATTTGGGTATTCTCAACAGCACTCGCTCAACAAATGAGGTATCCAAAGTTCCAAGCTTTGTCACTTTTGCTTGAAACACTTTATCAGTACATTAGTTTATCATCTTACCTTGACAGTTTAATGAGAGATGAGCAGGGATCAGACAGCTGGACCAGACGAGTACTGGATGATGTCCCAACCTACACACCCCAGAAGGTAATGGCTCTCCTACTAAAGATGAACGCGTCCTATTCTCGACAGTGTCTCTGTTGTAACCTGACAAAAACTACCAATTAAAGGAGCTTGAATACTGTTTTTGCTGGAGCAGAATAGCAAATACTGCCTACCGAACTATTTACGGAGGACGCTAATTCCTTCACGAGTTTCTTCTTTACCTTTGCCGTTTACAAAGCATAACGCAGAAATGTTTCCTTGTTTTTTGCGAGCCACGAACAATTGCTTTTGTTCCCATGTTAAGCTGTTCGACTGTCCTATTAAAACAATACAAATATGCGAAAGGTGGACAGAGTCAGCCTACATTGATGTTCTTGCTTGACAGCGAGCAGAACGAATCATATATGCCATTGTTGAAACAAGACTCTCTTTCATCCAATAGTAACATTTGGTAGGCGGGACCATCCGCGCTGCTCCTCTTTCAGTACCCCGTATGTTCACCCTGGTCACCCTGGCAGCGTCAAACAACTGACTGTCTATAAGTGATTGTATCAGCTTCTAGACAGGACAATACAAAATGTCGATGTATATTTTCAATGTACAGTATAGAAAGCTATAAAGATTTTATATCCGCCACATTAGTTAAAGAAAGCCTGTCGGTCCAATGTGTCTGGATTCTTGAACAGTAAAGAGCTCGATACTCATTCCATAAAATATATATTTTTTTTAGTTTCCAAAAATCATTTCACATGCAGGACAACAAACTTCAGCTCAAGTTATAAAAACGTCAACAACAAAAGATAGCACTTACGTTGGCTTAGAATTGGCACCAAAGTTGGAAAATTAAACCAAAATGTTTCCAGTCTTAATTAAAACATCATTTACAAACAATCATCATTTAAAGTGCTAATGGCAGACATAAACTGTTGCAGATGTAAATTCCAGTTCATGACAGCTACATAATTTACCAATTTGATTACTATAGATGCCATTAGATCTTAACAGACTTATGATTCTTTATTCTACCTTTCTTTTATTAAAATACTACCTGTTAGAGTTTAAATTAATTAATAGACAGTGTTAGAGTTTCTTGAACGTTGCTACACATTTAGCTATGAAGGAGACTTAGTTTCCCCCAAACACGTTCAAGGGATCATCAAAAATATTGGGCCCTGTTTCCACTCCTGAGCTGGGATCCTGGACAGGCTGGTTCTTCTTAGACTTGGATGATGGCTTTACTGTTGATTTTGTAGCCACTGTCGAGAAGATATCATCTGTGGAAACCAGATATTCAGTGAGAAGAGTATGTAGAGCAGTACATTTCATTTCAAATCAACCGCAATTTAGAAACGGCCCAATGCAATTATCATAGTACATGAAAAGGAAACAGTGTTTTGCAGTGCTAACTAACCCATTTCATCATCAAAGATAGATTTTGCCTCCACTTTCTTTTTTGCTTTCTTATCCTTTGGCTTCGTTGTGCTAGTTAAGTCAGCAAAAATGTCAACATCATCATCAAATAAACTTGCATCCAAAGACACATCCTTGTTTTTTTTCTGGGCTTTGGGATGTTCTTCCACTTCATCCTGTAAAAATGTGTAATCAAGGAGTGGATCAAGCACTGAAAGGCATATTACAGTCAACAGCGACACATTAAGCAGAATCCCAGTTCTTACTATAAGGATTGTCTTGTATTACTTGCTTGGTAAGTAAATTAAAGAGTGCTTGAAGGTACCTGAAAAGGTTTTGAAGAGCTGATCTCTGTTTTGGACTTTTCTGTACTTTTTCCTGCTCCAAAGATATCATCATCATCTTCATCAAGGAAGGACATAGGTTTGGCTTTCTGGACAGGCTTCTGTTTCACAGTGGCAAAAAGATCATCTCCATGGCTGTCAAAAATAGAGGACTGATCCTTCTTTGAGGTTATAACAGCTTCTGACGTAAAGGCTTTCTTTAGACCTTCCTCGGGTGTCTTTGTTTTGTGTTTTGAGGAGGAAAGAGGCTTTGTGAAGGATGGAGTGGCAAAGAGATCATCAGAATCAAACAGATCTTCAGCATCAAGAAGTCTCTTTGGCCTGACTGCTTCATCTGGTATCTTGGCTGCAGCAGGGGTGGTGACAGGTATAGTAAGTGCTGAAGGTCGCGGTGTAGCAGGGTTTAAGGTAGGTAAGGAAGCAGCCATATCTGCTTCCTGAGCTTGTGTAGAGGAACTGTCATGTTGGACCTGCCCAGATGCTTCCTCAGACGGTTGTGCTGCCATGTGTCTTGCTGCCCTTGTCTGGGGTCTACGTCGTACTGCACCTTTAGCGCGACTCTACAGAGCAAAGAAAGCCATTAAATGGACAATATCTAAACCAGAGTTGCCCAACTCTGTTCCTGGAGGCACACCAACAGTATGTATTTTTGATGTAATCGAACACATCTTAACATTTAGAGACCTGGGATGTGTGTGTCAGACAAATAAGACATCTACACTGTGTAGTGTTAGTGTTCCTCCAAGAACAGGGTTGACAAACACTGCTCTTGCTTTCCACAGAATATACACATGCTGTCCCAAGATCATGGCACCACCAACCTGTACAACAACATACCTCTGTCTGACTTACCTTGTTAGCGTTCTCTAATGTGTTGACCTGAGCTGGTGAGTCAAAGCTCACCCCTCCCTCACTGGAGGTCTGATGATCAAGGATGGTATCAGCAGCTGGTAACGGCCTGGCAGCTGCAGGGAGGGATGAGGGTGCCAGGGCCGGAATTACATTGACAGCTCCTGGAATCCGTGGAACAGCTCCTGGCAGAAGGCTGGCAGGGTTGACAGCTAAGCTAGCCTGAAAATAACAGATAGGTCTTCACATCTGTGACACAACCTAAATCAATACAGACAGACCCCTTTGCTCAGAAGCTGAGATCAGAGAGGAGCGGGTCTGTTTGGCACTATTTCAGCTACACAATGCCAGATGTACAGTCCTGCAAGTGTTTTCCTATCAGTCAAGATGGTGCAGTAATTATTTACAGCACTGGCACAAAGACAGATCATGTTAAGGCAAAGCTGCAGACATTTTGCTATACATGTGAAAATGTTAACAGGCAAACATGCAAAAGATCGGTGTGAAGACCGATATTTTTAACAGTTTACATGCATTCATGACACAGGAAAGGCAGGACTGTTGTGCTTGTTCCACCTTATAGAAAAATTGGATGTATTATACCAGGAAAAATTTAAGAAATTTTAAATTTAAAAAGTTGAAAAAATGGAAAATAAAAAGCAGAGGTACTGTATTTAAAAAAAGGTTACTTGAAGTTCTCCAATCCTTGATGAGGTTTTTTTAGATTTTATAGAGCTTGAAGGATCCTGTACAATCAAATAATATAAATTATATTTAAGACAATTAATAAATAAAATATTTGTAAAATTTTGTAACCTTATTTGTAGGCTGCTGCAATGCACAACAAAGTTTTATATGTACTAAATAAAATGTAACTGTAGAGCTATGTATTTTGCTAGTTTTTCATTTTTATTCAATAACAAAAGTTGTTCATAAATATACCTTGTTTGAGGTCAGTGTTGGTTTGTCAATGTCATCTTTTTTAGGTTTGCTTGGCTTCTCTGGTACTTTCTGTGTTAGGAATAACGTTGTAAAAATATCAGTATGCAAAAGCATTACATAAGCAAAACTATATCAGTGGTTCTCAACTAGTTTTGATT
>JAZGTI010008999.1:0-19397 GCA_036877585.1 Botia kubotai | reverse complement strand
GCTAAAATTGTGTGTTGTGTTGGCCAGTTTTGGCATGCCGCCAACTAGTCTTTGTGTAGTCTTTGAATAGCAACAATATTAGGCAGTTAGTCTTATTTGGGTATGAGTCATTTATTAAAAACATGTCCAACAAACGTGTCATCCGGGGCAAATAGCACAATAAAGTACATTAAGCCGCCAGATCTGAAATAAGCATTAAGCTTGTCAACAAACAACAGCAGTGTGCACATTGTAGCTTTTCATAAGCCATGACCGTTTCACATTAAAGGCAACGAGTAAGGAAAGAACGATTAACTGGAAAAACAACACTTGATAAAGGACGGTTGATTAAAATGGCGTTCGACCTGTCTGTTTTATTTTGTTTGGATGGAATTTGAGTCATACCCCACAGTATGACTACATATATGTCACTGGTGATTTCAGTCATGCGAGCAATAGTTAATTGGGTGTTGTAAAATAGCCCTTACAGAACGAAAAGCAAACAATTCTTTCTTTGTGTGGGAATAAACTGATACATTCCTGTCTCGTGCCCTGCCCTGACGGAGTTGTCTTTTATCAAGAGAATTATTTTACATATACCTGCTTGTGAATATTATTATTATTATTCATCATAATTATTATGGTAATTACTACAGATAATGACATTTGCAAAGATTAAGCTAAAGAAAGGAAAGGACGCGTCAAATGCAGGATGGTATTTTGGATCATAGCATAAACAGAGACGCTGGCTCAGAAGAGCATGGTCAGGAAATATTCAGATTGGTATTGTAGTGAACGACTCCAGAGTAAACTCTAAAAAATGATTAATGACATTTGAAATTATGGTAAACGTCAATTGAGGAGCTTAAATTAAAAAACATAAGCCACCTGTTATCACATTATATGAAGAAACGGTATTCGGACTGGATTTCTTATTATTTACAACTTTTGGTTACGTGCCGAATTGTGGAGAAATCTCAATATCCGCTTTGTGCTTTCTCATCTTACAGAAGCGTCTGATTTTTAAAGAATTTGGCTGTTACAAAATCACTGCTCTCCACTGTAGCCATATGTGATGGTTTGTGTCTGCATGAATTTAAGATTGTTACTCTTTACTTATAAGATATACTTTTATATATAGATGTAAGATCTTTTTATATATAGATATACATGCAGTACTCTGCAATAAAGACTTTCTGTAAATGTCCCAGAGAGTTTAGATGTGTATTTGCCCTGCCAACATTTTTACAGGCTGCGCCACAAAAAATTATACCTTCTTGTGTTTTGTGTTGTGCAATGTTCATATGCATAACATTACACTTTCTTTACAAAACACAGTGCAAATTAAGAGATTCATGTAAAATAATACTGATCTGTTTAATGCTGCCAAGACTATCATGAGTTATTTTTTAGCCAATTAGATAACACTACATAGGTGTCATAGATGTTCCTGTTGCTGAACTGGTAAAGCATTGCGTTAGCAGCGCAAAGGTTGTGGGTTCGATTCCCAGGGGACACGTGCACTGATAAATTGTATACGTTGAATGCACTGTACGTCGCTTTGGATAAAAGCGTCTGTCAAGTGCATAAATGCAGATGTGTTTAAATCGGTAGAATTTAAAAATGCGTTACATGACACATCAATACAAATCTGCGTTTTGATTGTGCTGCACTGGTCCGATAGTGCCGATCCTAAAACTCTCATCCCAAAACTCCCGGGCCATTAGTTCATCCTTAGTTGTTAAGCATCGTATAAGAAAATGATCTTAGTGTAGGTGCTGAGACTGAAACAGAGAAAATGTAAGTTAAATGTCAAAAGGTTAGCATATAATGCGAGCACACACATATAGCTAAAAATGGACGTCTCTAAAGAGATACCCTAGACATTAGAGTTCATAATTACAGCTATTTATAGGTTAGAAATATTGTCATCTCTCAAATTTGTGGTGGGTTTTCTCTGTTAATCTGAAGCACAGGGTGATTTTTAACAAGAATCCCAGAATAAGTGAGGTAAATGCCCAGCCATGCGAATCTTGGCATGTCAGTTTATGTTTCGACACTATTTAGTATGTGTTTAGGCTCCTTGACGCACAGACAAGTGCACACAATACCTCACCTCATTCTTTCAAGCTCCTAAATGACAGCACCTGTCAACTGAGAAGACTAAGACGCATGCGGTTTGCGTGTGTGTGTAAAGTCAGAGCAAGCTCGCATGTGGTAGTCGTTGGTTGCTGTCAACACAAGGTTAGCCTTCAGAACTGAACAAAACCTTGCGGGTGAATGTACTGTTCTCCAGTGAATGAAATCCCCTGATGAAAAACGTGTGTCTCGATTATCTGGACTATAAAATGTAATTGGTACTTTGGACCTCACTTAAAAGCATGCAAACCAATTGCTGTAAATGCACTTGTAGCAGGTTTTTCCCTGGAAGCGCTGCAAACTGTAACAGTTTAGATGACTCAAACATTTGAAAAAAACTTGTTGCCCCGGATTAAGTAATTGTGTCTTTTATTGTCTCTCATAATTTTGTGTTTCACCTAATGTGGTCATCTCACCAGTAGAGTTAGTAAATTTAGTAGAAATGGCTTGAATTAACAGTCTTCAAGTTCACCAGAGGGAACACAAGTAACCATGGTTTGACCAAGGACACAATACATGAATCAGTGGGATTATGGGTATTCCCCAGATCTAGAATGTTGTACTTAATCATTTTAAGTTATTTCCACCTAAAATTTAAATTTGATGGATTTAGAGACCAAAGATGGTTAAGGAAGATCAATATTTGGGTCATAAAGTAAACCTAACTTGATTAAAACTAGTAAGTGTAGCAATAAATTAAGATCAACAGGTTAAGCCCAATAAATTAGGTGAACAAGTTTGTTTGAGATGGTTGTTGGCATGTATGATTGAGCCCTAGTGACGTGCTAAATGCTAACGGTGAGATTCACAAATTGTGCGTTTCTGTTTGAGGTAGAATGGAAACATGAGATATTTTTACTTGTGGTAAAAATAGAGCTTTGTTTTTACAAGGATGGAGACGGTTTAAGGACATCTGTAACAGGCTCAACTATTCCCTAATTACTCACACAGTCATGGTTTCTTGATCTCCCCTTCCTCCCTCCGCTTCAACACTTGAGCTTGTACGTTCTGCAATTGCCACAGACAACTTATGCCTGAGGCAACCCTAACCGCAGCCCATAATGATCCAGGCTGTTGCCATGTTTACATGTGTGTTTATGTTTGAGGGAACGAGTGAACGATGAGGTGAGTGTGTCTGGTTGAGCAGGGAGAAGAACAAGAGAAGTTGGTGTCATTTCAATCATAGACTTAATTAGCTGAAGAATTCCAATACTGCCGCGTTGAAGCCGCAAGGAGTGGAGGAGTAGTATCGACGTGGGGGGGTGAGGGAGGCTAAGTTACGGGGGTCTCTGTTGGGGGGAATGCAAGGTAGTGCAAAAAGAGAAATGATGTTCGCTTTTGCATGAGTCGCCTCAGGGCCTGGGACTTTCCCCATGTCAGACATAAATCCGGCCCCTGACAGTTCCAAGTTGCTGTGGAAACGTGCAGAAATTGCTTTCGCAACATACTTTTCTCCGAGTCACCCGCTGACTTCGGATAACGCGCAAAATGCGACCACACTTACATAAACAACAAAATCCCTGTAATTTCTGTCTTTTCTTAGCCTACAAATGCAAAAAGGGAGCGATCTGGAGTTCACGGCGTGTGAGTCTCACGCTCCTCTGCATCAGGCTGAGGCTACTGCTACTAGAAACAGCTGGAACAACCAAATTACGGTATCTGTGTTGCTCTAATAGCTCTATTTTGGTGTATTTACCCCATCAATCAGCCAGACAATTGAAATCTTGTCGAAGCTGTTTCAGATTGGTGAAAACAATCCCCCCCAAATGAAAATCGCTTGCGGCGACTCGTTGCCGAGAAACCACTCTGTACAATCGAGGACATAAATTTACTTGAACTTGACAGCAACATGTCTCTCTTGGTTCTAACTGGTATGATTGAATGTTTTGGCTCGGCGTTAAGAGCGTGTTTGCACAGTGCAAAAAACTTCAAGCTAATTATCCCATTGATGGTAATGATAGGTGTTGGAAAACCGCCAAGCAATACAACTCAAGTCAATCCGTGAAGCATTATAAGGATGATTTAAAAATTATATAAATTTGTGTTGTGAACGCGTTTAAATATAGTTTCTCTCTCACAATAATCAGCTGTCAGCGTCTT
Organism: Botia kubotai; assembly: GCA_036877585.1. Lineage (NCBI taxonomy): Eukaryota > Metazoa > Chordata > Actinopteri > Cypriniformes > Botiidae > Botia > Botia kubotai. Next base: position 15,179 of record JAZGTI010008999.1, on the reverse strand, counting down.
TTTGTTTTCACAGCGGGGTGTGGTTTAAAATGCGCTCTTGGATATTTCAGGACTAATTCAGATCATGCCTGCTGTTGAGGGTTTGTCTTGATGGAAAATGCGTAGGTGTGATTCTAAGAAGTGTGTGTCAGATCTGAGGAACAGGTTTGATGAGTTGGCTTTCTCCCTCTCTTTCTCCTGCTCGTCTGTCTCACTCTCTTTCTTTCTGTTGCTTTCTCTTTTTATCTTTTACATCTCAGTTTCTGTCAGGTATTCCCCAGATTTCTCATGTTTGAGTAGAGATTGTGTCTGAACTCGCTAAATTACAGCAGAGGCCCTCCTCGCCACACACACAAACACACGGTGCAATAATTCAGTCCACATGATATTGCAATCCAAACTCACTGCATTAATCAAAGTGCTATTAAATCAAACGCCCCCTAATTATGCACAGAAAATTGTGCATATGTTTGTGCTCTGTTCTTTTGAAAGCTTTCAGATGGTTTGTGCTGTGTGCATACCATTTAAAAATACATACCATTTCTTTAGAGAATCGGCAGCCAAAACAACATAGCCGTTGTACTGAGGCAATTATGCATATGGATTAAAGGTGCAAGAAATCTAAATGCAGTTTGCATACTGCAGACAGGTTCTAAGCATGAGGGTATGAAGGATGCGACAAATTACCGTGTTCTGGTGTAATTTACCGGTACTGTACCGCATCTCTCCACCACTGTGATCCAGACACCTGAATCAGCTCTTTAAAATGCAGAAAGTGTGTCCGTCTACACCGCACGTCTGCATATTTGCCCCGGTTATAACAGTTCTGAAATACTGCTGCCATCATTTGACAGAATATGCAAAAATCAGTTATTGTGTGCCGAACTAGCACAGCTTTAATTGTTCCAGGCAATTAGCTTTTGTAAACTTTTGTAAACAATTTGAAATCTACAATGAGCCCAATTTATTTAGATAAAGGTGTGGGTTTGTGCTAAGATCATACAATGCAGTACTACACCAGCATAGATGGTGTCTGGCTGAGCTGGATTGTGGGTGGTTAGTGAATGCGTTTCAGGTGTAATTTTGCACGCAAAAGTGGCACGGCTGTTTAGTCAACTTGTTTTTTAAATTGTCTGAACCTTGCTTTTGTTACTTTGTGTATTGTTAACTAAAAGAAGGACATGCAATTCTACACCAACAAAGACCCATAATATTAACCACCCAAAACTAAAAACCTTCTCAAAAACCTTTGTGCTAAATGTTATTATGAGTTATGTTGTGTGTAACTCAGTTACTTGAGTGACTTTATTTCTTAGTTTAAAATTTTACATTTGTTTATACAACTACTTGGTTTATAATGTATATAAGCTTATAATGTATAACTTTTTATCATGCACAATTGCGCTTTGCATGCGTTCCTCATGCACTGCGTTCGTGTTGCAGATCTCCTTCGACCTGGCCGAGTACACTGCAGATGTGGACGGGGTGGGAACCCTGCGGCTGCTGGACGCAGTGAAGACCTGCGGTTTAACCGACACCGTCCGCTTTTACCAGGCCTCCACCAGCGAGCTTTACGGGAAAGTGCAGGAGATTCCCCAGAAAGAGACCACCCCATTTTACCCACGTTCCCCTTATGGTGAGCACACACGCATCAACCCCAAACTTCCAACACACACATTTTTCCGTTATAATTTCATGAAAATATGTAAATTGCAATGTACATGATGTTACAGTTTTATAATAGGATGACATTTTTAATCTCATGCATGTTTAATCTTAATTTTGAATCGTATTGCTCTGTATTTCTAGGTGCTGCTAAGCTGTATGCATACTGGATAGTTGTGAACTTCAGGGAAGCCTATAACCTCTTTGCTGTGAATGGGATTTTGTTCAACCATGAGAGTCCTAGAAGAGGTCAGAGGTCACACACAAACTGTTTTAAACCCTAGAAATCTGCCTGTTGTACACATACAGCTGACAGACCCTCTGAAGTCATACATGGCATATCGACTTTATTATTTGTTCAAAAGAGAAATGCTAGAAATGTATGTGTGTCAGATGTTGGTTTGGTGACGTTTCATTTCTAATTGGTTAGAATCCTATTAACATAGATACAGTAGCTGCTCCTGTAGGCAGCAAACTTGTTTTTGTGACACAGCCTGGGTAGAATTATACAATAGCATCAGTGCCGACAGCAGAGAGGAAGTGATGCAAGAGTTAAGTGTGTGTGTGTGTGGCCTGCCTGTGCTAGCTCAGTGTCATGGTTACGGGGGTGTAATGACACAGCATTTGGTAAAGGGTGCAGCCATGACATCTCAACAACAGACTGTTGTTCTGAGCCCTCACCCTCCCCTCACACCCAAGACCCCAATGCACAGCAAGAGCGGTGATGTCATCTGCTGACGTCACCTCAGCACTGCATGTATGGGAATTTTAAAGCCCGTGACCAAAACCACGCATGTCTGCGCTAGATGTATGACACAAGCATCTAAATGTGTATGTGTGTGGAGAGGGAGTATGTGGGTGGAGGAGAGTTGGAGATAGTTAGATGGGGGGAGAGATAGATGGGCCAGTGCGAAGGAAGTAAATTTAATTTCCTGTCCTATAGTGAAACGGTCTCCCGTCATCGGGCGGGCCCGCAATGATGAGTTAATCTGGTTTGGAATTCAGTTCGGAATTTTCACCCCTCAGCTAGTGTTCACTTCCACCAATAAACAAAACAGATCCAAAACAGAGTTTATGAAAGATGAGGAGAATAAAATAATCAGTAACAGATCTGTCATGGAGTGTACAAAACCAAACAAAACTGACCTAATGTACTGTGTGTGTGTGTGTGTATGTGTGTGTTTACTGGTATATGTGGTTTACAAGGACACAAATGTGTATAATGTGACCTGTGGATACAATTTAAACATAAACACTTTCTGTGTCCTCGTAAACCAAATCTTTGTTTGTACAGTATAAATATAAATAAATCCAAACAAGTTTGTACAGTATAAAAACCATTATGTCTAATGAGAGTCCTCATAAACCATATATGCCAACATCTCTTGTGTGTGTGTGTGTGTGTGTGTGTGTGAAAGCAGTTGTGCTATGACACCTATTCAGGTTTTGTATTGGGTCTAATTATTCTTTGTAGTTCCAGACACAAGAAATAGCCCTGTCATTCAAACAGACAACCGCTAAGACTTCCTCCATTACATGCTCATCTCTCGCCTTTTTGCTTTCTCACGTTCCCTCTCTCTTGTTGAAAGAAGAGCGATTTAAAAAGTTTAAACCTGTCCAGGTGAGAAGAGCTGCACCTGTATAAAGGTGTCAATAGACCTCTCTCACACACACTGCTGGATGAGCTGTGAGATGTTTAGTCCTTTCAGTCCTCATCCACCCACCTCACACACCTGTGTTTGTGTAGTCATGTTGTCACGGCAACAAAGAAGGGAAATGACTGAGATGCTCCTTTAATGTCTTAAATTAAACATCACTCTTCACCTTGTATCTTGTTTTCTGTTTCTTTCTCTCTCTCTCTCTCTCTCTCTCTCTCACACACACACACACACACACACACGCACTGCAAAGCTGGTATAGTTAGAGTTACTGTTTTTCTAATGTGATGCCGCAACTTTTGCCAGTTGTGTCTTGAAAAAGAGCAGAAGTCTCCATCTGTGTGTGTGTGGTTATTTTCATTCGTACATATGTGAACATATGGAGAAAAAAGAACAATCCGCGTCTGAGCGTTTAACCGTGTGTGCGTGCCTGCGCGTATGTGTCTTGAGACATCTGTCAGAACGGTGCCTCATACTGACAGTCGTTTTTTCGCGCTCTGGAAATATCTAAGTGTCATTGACTGATAGACCAGACATCTCGACTATGCTTTATTTCCACCTGGTTTGGCAGGGCGTCTTTCCATCCATTATAAACTTCGCATAGATACTCAGCGTTACTCATTATTTTTCAAATGCACATTGAAGCACCCGGGCACCTTCTGTCGCCAACGCGCACACCTGCAGGTCTGCCTCCTTTTTGAGGCTTCGCCGCGGTTCTTTTTGCATAATCACGGTGGAGACCAACCCTAAACTGGGTTGTTTTAGACTTGATGAGAGCGGGCTGCGGTCGACTCCCTGTGACTCTGCTGCTCGTCACATCTTCCCCACGTGCGCTAAAAGACGGCCTAATTACACTCCGACTGGAAACGACTGGAAACAGGAGCCAGTGTGCGGAAATGGCCCGTCTTGCAATTTCAAACACACACTTGCACACAGATGCATAGCCAGCCTGATATTGCGGACCACGGCCTGGTCAGTCGGCTTTTTTCGAAAGAGTGAACAGAAATGGGATCCTCAGGGTCTCCCCTGTGGTTTGTCTGTGACGACAGATTGACCTGGCTGTTTACAGTGTGGTATTTTAAACCGTTCCTCTCGTGCCAAACTCATGCACCTGGCCAGGAGCCGCGTGGATTAGAATGAGTCCTTTGTGATGGCAGCAAGACTGGCCCTTGGGGGCCCTGTGTGGAAAGACTCCGCCCCCTAAATTTTTTTATATAGAATTCTCATTAGAATCACGTTACAGTTGAACAGTTAGTGGCTAATAAATAGCATCAAGCTGATGGATGGTCTCAGAATGCTGAAGCAACTCCGCAATAAATATAAAAACTACAAAATAAAGAAATTCAATAACTAGCCAACTGTTGTGTCCCACCCCAATAAGCAATTGCGTCTATTTAGCATGATTTGTATGCGTACATAAAAATGCCAGTTTTTGTGTGGGCCTCGTGTTATTGCACTTATAAGAGACAATCTTCCCGGCAACACTGATGCTCTCTGCCAAGCTTTAATGACAAAAAACACGCATGCATACAGTGAGCAGAGCCTTCAGCCTGAGCGAGCAGCTTTAATAGCAGCCCTTCACTTACACACTTAAACAAGAGTGTTCCAAAGATCTGCTCTGACCTGAGTCTTGGTATACAGGCATGGCTCTGCGGTGAAGGTTTCGGCTAGCGCTCCTGTCTCTTTCTGATTCAAGCTATAGCACAACCCAGCAGGACATGAGAGCATCCAAGGTTTTCCACAGATCAAGCATGTGTGTGTGTGTGTGTGTGTGTGTGTGTATGTCTGGCAGCTTTGTAGGAGTTTGGACTGGCTTACTGATTCTTCAGGGTGGTCCAGTGACCAGATTCTCTTTGTGTGAATGTTAGGGCATGTTTCTGTTTGTGAGACTGACGGACACAGTGCTGGATTTGCTTTAGTCCAGACACATTGATCTGCACTGCCATTATGTATTGGGGTGGGGGTAAAAATGGTTAACCAAAAAGATGAATGAAGTTGATTATAAAGTAACAAACCAGAATGAGGACTTTTTACTAAACACTACGTTTTGACATGTCTGTGTATGTGTTTTCAGGGTCAAATTTTGTAACTAGAAAGATCAGCCGCTCTGTGGCAAAAATCCACCTTGGCCAATTGCAGTGCTTCAGTCTGGGCAACCTGGACTCCAAACGAGATTGGGGCCACGCCAAAGATTATGTGGAGGTACTTGCACACACACACACACACACACTCACACACACGTACAGTTACACACATAGTCATTCATTCATTTATTCATTCAGGCTTCATTTATATTGATAACATGCTCTTCACAATTTCTTCATAATTAATTCATCATATTTCACTGCATCTTTGTTGTGGTATAAGATGTTTCATTAAGTTATTTACCAGATTGACTAAAAATCAACTACTGAGTTTACATGTTTGTGTGTATGTGTTACCTGGGTGGGATTAAACAACAAGCATGCATATATCTATACATATATCTATCTATCTATCTTTAAATATTCTGCTCAAAAGTTCTCATTCATCTATTTTCATAAAACATAAAAAAAATGTTTTCTTGGCATTTTACGCCTCAGATTCTTGAGTCGTCATCCTGACATGCTTTTTAAACGGTATTGAAGGAGTTCTGTTCTGACTTTTATTAGCTGCTGCTTTGACTCTTCATTATTTGGTCCAAGTCATCCATTTCAAAACATTTTTAAAAATGAATTTTATAATGACAATTTAATATTTAAATTACATTATAAATTGTATTATATATAATACAATAATAAATTACTATATATAATTAAAATTATATTATATAATTATATATGTGTGTGTGTGTGTGTGTGTGTGTGTATATACATGTATATATGTAGAGAGTGATAGAGTATATAGTGTAGTGAGTATATCGTATATAGTGAGTGTTTTGACCTTGTAGTTTCTTTTCAATTTGCTGTGTAATTACCCTTTGAGTGCACAGCCGTGCTGTCGTATTTATCCTGGATTAGAGCAACCTGAGTTCCTTTAGGGTTTTGCCAGAGTCTGAGCTTTAGGTTTGTGTGTGTGTGTGAGCTGCACCAGGTTTCCTGTGGGAACGCTGGTATTCCAGGCGGCTGAATTGAGCAGCCAGGTTTATGTGGCTCAGGGCTCGGGCAGATTTCGGGAAATCGGACCAAAGCTGCGAGTGTGTATATTTTTGTGTTGTATGCGTATGTGTGTAGATGGATGGAATAGCTTGGCAATAGACACGCTCCATGTAACTGATTTTTATTTTCCCTCCAGGCAAAATGCAGAAATTGAAAAACTTTAAAAAAGTAAAACAAAGGTTTGTTTCCTTCCATTTTCCTAAAAGACTCAATGTCAGTCATCTCTTGTTTTATCAGTGTTGATTTCTCTTGCCACCTCACGAAGGCCTCAGGCACTCGATGTTCGAGTCTGTGCGATATCACTGTTCAGGATATCATGTTCCAAAACTTGAAGTATTTCCAAATTACGTAAACATAGATTTATGTGTTTTAAGTCAATACATAAGTAAACTGTAGAGAGGTACGAATAAATACCTTGAAAAAGAATAAAGAATTTGCTCATTTTTGTGTTTCGTGTGAATGTTGTTTGATTAAATTTAATGACATATTAGCCTGTTTACACTTAAAGATATAATGATCTTTTATTTTAACATTTTCTTTCCTGTCTGTTTACATGCACTCAAGACAATATTTTGTTTGTATAAATATCTCACCAAGACCGGCATTTCGACCAAGAAATAGATTTTCATTTTTCTCGCAGCTGCATTACCACAAAGTGCAAGCGAAAAAATACATGTGTTAGCATTTATTAGCAGCTGCCTGTCACTTAGACAGCATGTGGGTACTGAGTATTTAGTATTCTGTACTACCCATACTACACAAAGACTGTATTTACCCTTTCCCCATATACCCTGTATTTACCCATATATACTTTTTCAAAGTGTATAGGTTTAGGTGCAGGTTTGTGTGTCCAAATGTGTGTATGTGTGTGTGTGTATTTGCGTATATTGAACCTCTATGTAGTCAAGGCAGTGGGAGATAAACCTTTGTATGTTTGTGTAAACTCTTGAACTCGTGCATAGTTTTAATTGCTTCACTGTTTGTATGAATTATTAAGCTTTTTGAAACCCGAAGCTTTATAGTTTTATGGATTTCAGTCTTTCAGAACTCCACTACAAACATACATGAAAACAGAGCGCAAATGAAATGAAGTTCAAAGATTCCTGTGAAAACACACAGAGTGGGCAGATAGCGCAAAGCTCTCGATGGGGTCTTAGAGGTTGCTGATGTTTTTGTTATTTTAAAGATGATTTCACCTCAAATCACATTGTTTCTCCTGCAACAGAACGATTTTGCCCTTTTTCTCACCTCTTACATCCATTCGCACTGCCGACCAATCACATTCTAAAGAGAGCTCTGAGATGGTCTTTTATGAGAACTCGGTGGCCAATCAAATCACTCATTAGCTCAGTGAGCAGTTGTACCTGCAATGACCCGTCACTCCAGTAGACTCTATTTCATGTTTTGCAAGACTGCTGTATAGGATTTTCCAGCTAGATGAGGAGATTGTTTTCAGAGAATACTGGGAAGCCATCTGGAACTTTCCGACAAATAGGAGATCGCAATTTTGAAACGCAGTTTTGGGGAATTTTACTGTGCATATCAGCTTCCTGCTAACGCTGAATAGTTCAAAATTGTTCCCGCCAGCTTAAATTGATGTAGTTAAAGTAATAAAGGATCTTTGGAAAGAAATGTAGGAGATAGTGTTTCTTACACCACTGTTCAGATGAAGCACAGCTGAACCTGCAGCCCTGTGGCAAACAGTCTATATTTTAAGGTTATATAATTGAGGTGTGAATTGTATGTGGCGAGAGTGAAAGGCTGCATTCTACACAATCATTTGAATATAATATAAAATTCTGGTGTTGTCTTCACTAATTTCCTTACATGTTCCAATTCCAATATATAACAAACTGCTCAAATGGGTGTAGTTTTTTTATATCTGTAAAACTGATGCCGACATCATCAGTGCGAATCATAGTCTGCATTGTTCAGACAATGACCAGTGATGTTCACTTGCTCGTTCACTGACCTGCATGTTAACTATGTCTTCTATGTTATATAAACTTATTTATACTTATATAATTATATTATATATTATAACTTGTTTAAAATGCATGTCTTCATGATTAGAATTTTATTGTTAAAAATCAAGCCAATAAAATCATTATTATTTGTATAATATAAATATAGTAAAAACTAAACCCTATAGGATACATTGTCCTGTGAGAATCGGGTATGTTTTGTCACAGGCTGCGGGTGGCTGTAGGGCCAGTAGGATTCGGTACTCTGAGGGGTGTTTTGGTATGAAGTGGGTGGTTTTGTGCGAGGGTGTTTTTTTTGGGGTGGGGTGGGGGGGTCGGGAGGATTGGTCTTAAACTCCAGTGGCCAGCATCCAGCAGAATAAATAAACACAGCTGCAAGCTGAGACCACCTTAATGCGTGTGTGTGTTCGTTCCCTCATTTCATGTGGAAGAACTTGGACTACAGACCTAAATCCCACTAACACACAGATACACATATACACACGTATACACAACCACAGTATGTAAGGTGATCTAGGGAAAGGGCTGATTTTAAGGTTGATTTAGCAGAGCGTTTAACACAGGGCATTCCTGAGCTAGTGTAAAGCTCTCTGTGCTGAGGGGAGATCATGACCACAGGACTCCTCAGTGTGTGTGTGTCTGTGTGTATGTGTCTGTGAAAGAGGAAGAGAGTGTTAATTAAGCTACTTTGAAACTGTAGCGTCCCAAGATACAAGCTTTATTAAACTGAATTATTAAAATTACAGTCAGAATGCGTTTTAAAGAAGTATTTAACTACTACAAAGCTGCAGCTACTAAGTATTTAGCACTTGAGGCTACTACAAAAGTAGCAGACTATTGAAGCTGTTGGACGGGGTAAATTTAGGGCATCTTTTTAAATATATGCCAGATAATTCTGTTAGAAGATATTTATATTTTAAAGCAAAACATTATTTTCTGCATAGAAGTAAGCACGGGGGATTTCAGTTAAGGTGACACTTTTAATCTTAAGCAAGGACTTAAGTAAGTTAAGTAATTAAGCAGCACACTAAATTTTATAACTTATAACAGTGTAAGAAATAGTATGAAGCAAAAGAATCAAGAACCGAAGGAACTGGTTCACTAAACATGATTAGGCTTCCCAAGACTACATAAAAGAGAGAAGACAGTTTATTATAGCTTGATATGTGTGATATATGTAACATAAATAACAGCACTACAGCATTTTAACACGCTACAGCATTATGTGCTGGTTAATTGACAGTTTGAACTACTGTCACTTTTTAAAAACATGTTTTGAAGTTGGTAAACGTTTAGTTTGTTTCTCCCCACTGTAACTAACTTGTGTGACTGTGGGTTTGTGTAGTTGTGGTTGGGTCTGATTAATGTGGGTTTATTCCACTGTAAAATGTGTGTGTGTGTGTGTGTGTTTGTGCATCTGTGTGTGTGGCAGCTGGCTGTCTGTGATTGACATGGCTGAGCTCTTCCCTGCTGTGTTGAGGATGAAAGCAGATGCTCTCATTTCGTTCTCTCCCTTTTTTCTCCCCTCTCTTCACATGCCCTCTGTAACCAGAGTCCTCAACTTTCAGCCTCTCACAGAGCTGCAGATATGAGAGAGGGAGATGATAAGACAGGGGAGTAAAAGAATTATTGAGTGGAGGGAGTCTTAAAAAGTGCATGAAAGAGGTGAAGTTTATCACATTGTTCTGTTGTTGCTTTATGCTTTGGCAATGCTGTATAGTATGCTTTGTACTTTGTCTGTATAATATGCTTTGTTTTTGTGGCTCTGTTCTGAAACCTTGTAAGCTGCCTACATAGGCAACATTTTAGGGCATAAAAGGCATTCTCCCATTGTTTTTGCAGAAGGTAGACATTTTATGCTGTCTCTGTTTTTATGCTGTCTGAAGATTGAGGCGGTATCACACATATCTTTTTGTGGAAAGGCAATCCCAGAATGCATTGAGACAAGTTTAGTGATTATGTTGATTATAAATGCATACAAATCTCCTCATCGTAACATTCTCTGTTTCACCACAAGGGGAGCTATTGTGGGCATTAGCATAAATGTGGTCCTCTGCAGTCAGTCTGTCTTTCAGCAACGGATGACTGATGTCAAGGCGGAGCACAAGTCTGAAGAGAATCTTGCTGAGCAAGTTAAAGTGAGACTGTTGACATGTTTACAGCTTAGATACCTGAGTAATTACTTATCTGGTATAATGGGTAAGGCATTTTAAGGTAATTAAGTTTGTTACCTTAAAAGCTTGTTACCACCAGAAAAACGCAAGATAATATATGTTTGCTTACTTATCCCTTATGAAAATAAACCATTGTTTTATCATAGTAAAAGTGTGCCATCCATGTTTTTTGTTTGCACATTCGTTTTACTACTGTGAGTTAGTAAAGTGGTTAAACTGTGTTGTAGAAAAACCATGGTTAATTTGCGGTTACCATGGTTTCACTATAGTAACCATGTTTTTTGGTTTAAACTGTAGTAGTGTAACGGTTAATTTTCGCAAGGGATGTGAAGTGTAATTCTGGCCTGAGAAGGCAGCTTACTATGTAGCCCGTAGGCGGTGAGGCAGCCTACTAGGTTTTGGAACTGAGTTTGTGTCTCTCTTCTCACACACAACGGTTCTCCCTCTGTTTTTGAATTAATGGCTCCAGGGACATATCCAGTGTAATGGTCTGCGGTCTGTTCATTCTCTGGAATAGATATGAAGACTCACCACCATCTATAATACCAATGTAATATCAAGCAGCCTAAGCGAGCGTCTGTTTTCTCTTAGAGCGCATAGAGTCACACCCACACGCTCTGGATCCCGAACCTGGCTGACCCCTCTGTCACCTCTCACCTTGCCTTGTCTCACTGAGTTACAGACCTCCAAAGCTGCTCCATTTTTCTGTCCGTTTCATTCTTCTTCTGCGCAGTCAGCAGCCAAAGTCTGTCATTACATTGGAGACACTCACACACTTACACACACATACTTATTCACACTCCATCATTCAGCAAAGTCACATATTTCCACTGACAGCTTCTATATTAAGCGCCGGAGTTTTTGTCTTTTGCAACATTCGGACCAAATAAGTAAATCGAACCCTCTGTTGACTCGCCACAGAAAGCAACAGCATGTGTGTGTGTTTTGTGCCATTCATGAGCATGTGTGCCATGGTTTGTAACAGCCCACATTTTCCCTCTGGCCTCCATGTTAGCACAGCAGTTTTCCACACAGCCCGGTCGAACCGTGACACAACATTACCACAAAGTTCATTCTCACAGAAAGAAGCTCTGTTAAAGTTTCTGTGCTTGCTGTGCGTTCACTATTAGACAATTGTTGCATAGTTTTTAGCGTACAGACAGACTGTAAAAATAATATGCGGCTGTTGGTTTTTAAATAATAATTAAAAGACACAGAGCATCTTTTTAACGTAAAACGATTTGATGTCATGTTCAATTTTACCTGTTGTATAACGGAAAATGTGTTTTCTGGGTGGTATAACTGGTTACCATTTTCTTAACGCTTTCTAAAAGCCATTTTTTAATTAATTCTTAATAATTTTTTTCAATTCACTTAAATAGTCAATCAGTGTGTCATGACATGTATTACATGTATATTCCACAATATTTAATGTTGTTTCAAAATTTAAAGTGAGATAATAAAAAATACAATAATCATAAAAAATACAAACACAAATTGGGAATAGTTGATGAAGTTGAAGTTTTAGTTGAAGTTTATTAAGTGTATGAATGCATGTCACACTGCAGAAATCTTTTGTCATTGCTTGACAGTTTACGTTAACTAGTTAGTAGGTAACAACAGCCATGTTTATATTGTGCTTTTGTATCATTGTTAGGAATTTAGACTGGACTTAAAAGAAGTATTGAAAACTTAAGCCCAAGTCACAAAACACTGTGGACTAGATTGGAGTCCCACAGCAGTACAGGTGTGTGTCTGTGTGTGTTTGTACATAAGACTCTGAGACAGGCCTTGTTTGTCCATTAGAGCATGAGAGGAAGTCCAGACCGCGCCGTTTGAAGTGATGCAGAATTCTGGTGTGTGAGTGTGCGTGTTTGTGAGATGCATTTACTTACTGGAAATGAAAATATCCCACATCTGTCACGTTATTCCACTCATAAATAATTTACATTTGCTCTCTCTCTCTTTCTGTCTGTCTTTCTCTCTCTCTCTCGCTCGGCTTCTGTCTTTGGTTTTATCCTACTAAGTTTGTTAAGTTGACAGATGTTTCTGTGTCCGTCACACCTGTTTCATCATTTATTTTTCCAAACACGTTTTATATCTGTCATGAATTATTAATGAGCAGGAAAGACCATTTTTGCTGTACGTTATTGGATGATGGACGTATTTCTTTGCAACGTCGGGGTTTGCCAGAGAAAACAACGGTTGTCAGGACAGCATATGTCACATGGACACACACAAAGTCACCCACCCTTTAGAAAGGACTGGGGAACAAGTGACACAGAAGAGAGGATTTGTGTGTGTGTGTGTGTGTGTTTGTGGTCAAGAGAAAGAGACAGTTTGCCAGACAGCATCTGTATGCAGAGAACAGAGTAGCACTGTAACGCAGCATTTTGGAAACGGCAAGGGAACATAGTGTGTGTGTGTGTGTGTGTGTCCTATGCTCTTGAACTCATTCCGAGCTGTATGTCTAAGTGCACTGCTTACCGCATACTGCATACTATTTTTGACAACAGTGTTTGAAAGAAGCTGCAGTATGAAACAAAAATGTTTCCCATAACTATTACTAAGTACTATGTATGTATGTACTTTTTCTAAAATAGTATATAAAACAGTATGTAGTATTCAACAGTAAATTTTCCACTACATTTGTGTGCTAAACTAGTGTCACATAGATTTACTATGTTGCATTTTTTTCATGATTTTCATGATCATGATTTTTTTTTTATGTAAATGTAAATTATATGTAATTTATCTGAAAAACATGGGGATGCTGTTTTTAACAAAAGCCATTGGCAGTTCTTGTATGAAACAACTTTAGTTATCTTCAGGTTAAACCACTAAGTATCATATTTTTGTACTGAAACTACAAAAAGCTTTAATAAATAAAATATAAATTATTTTAGAGTTTAATCTGTCGGCAGTTGTATTTTCTTAAAGTATTTAGGATAATATATGTAGGATGTGTATATGTAGGACCAAATGTAGGACCAAAATCATAGCTCAGCCCATAATACACGTGTGTTTAGAGCCCCTGTATATCACTCCATAACAATAAAGAACATTTTGTTTTGTATTATCTAGCCTGAGGTATGATGAAAGGACATTGTGTGTGTGTGTGTGTTCTATAATCTGCTGAACAAATGTAAAATGTAATAAATTCTGAAATAGCCCCCTACCGATCAGCCCACACTCACCGAAACAGCAGAGCTCAGCTTTCCCCCATGAGTGTGTGAGCTTGTGTCTGCTGTACGCTTTTACATGACCTGCTGTTGGGTCATCAGTCAGCTGCACTAATCTGCGTGATGACAAGCTTTGGCTTTGGTGAAGAACGATGTTACCATAGCAACGGGCGGCCACGTTAGATATCCACCCAAATATCTGACAATTTGATAGACGCCGATGACCATCAAACTGTTGTTGTGAAGCAGGAGTGAGATCAGAGGAACCTCGGCATGCTGTGTGTATTTGCGTTTGTGTTTGTGACTGTGTGTGTTTGCGTGCACACGTGTGTTTAAAGACATGTGGGTAATATTGTAGCCTGTTGTATGTCTGTCAGTGTGCCCGCCTCAAGATCTCTATAGCATCCCCCACGGTGACTACAAGCTAATGTAACCGGCCGTCCTTTGAGTGTCCGTGTGTATACGCAAGGAGGTGATAAGTGACTTAATGAGTTTTCTTACCTTTTCACCCACTGCATCTAATGGAGCATCACCGATGCTTAACAGACACGTTTTAAATGATGCTTTCAGGAGCCTGTGGTCTTCCGTCATCTTTCATCACCGTTGTATGTGTAGATTACAGGGAGTTTGTTGAACGTCTGGGTTCAATAGTCCTCGACTAGTCACTCAGGAAGAGAACACAGTGACCTTACCACACGCGCATGCGCTCGGCACTTTCGCGCACGCGTACTTACCCAGCCCGGTTTGACCCGGCCGATCCAGTCACCTCGTCATCTGGTTCTGGTTTGCCCCTCCCTCAGGGCCAGGAAATAGTTGAAGAGCCATGTGTTTTCCGGGGGGCACATTTCACAGGTGCGCCGCTGTTTGTCTCTTGGCTTTTACATTTGTCTTAAATAAGAGAAATAACAAATACAGGCCTACCCGGAGACACAGGCCCCACTCTGAGCTTAGCACAGACTCCTGAATTTTAAGGTTTAAATGCATATGCACACACATCGCTTAGAGATGTAAACATTACTTGGGAATGTCTATGTAATTAGGCTGGTTTATGGTCATGACTAGCAGACACTTTAGGCATGTTTCCCTAGTGATGGGTGGTAAGTGCAGAACTTTGACAGGGTAACTGGCAGATATTCAGTACACAAGTAGGTAAAACAACCTTTTGTTGCCAAAAAATGTATCATAGTTCTCACAAACAAAACGGATGATGCATCATAAAAGGAATTTGTAAGCAATTACCGCAGGCAGTTTATGATCAGACAGAAGTTCCTGAAATTTGTTGTGACAAGCCGGTGAGTTTGTTACAGAAGCAGTTTGATAGCAACTACTGTCTCTACTGTGCTGAAATGTACACCCATTCAGTACTCGCTTCTCTGTCTGTCTGTCTGTCTGTCTGTCT
>JAZGTI010008998.1:0-19397 GCA_036877585.1 Botia kubotai | reverse complement strand
GCAAGGAGTGCCAGGTCCGAAAACCAGGTCCGGGCGGGCCAGAATGGCGCAACCAGCAAGACCTGCTCCTTGTCCTCCCTGACCTTGCACAGGGTATGTACAAGGAGGCTCACTGGGGGAAACGCGGATTTGCGTGGGACCCGGGGCCAGCTGTGTGCCAACGCATCCGTCCCGAGGGGTGCCTTGGACAGGGAATAAAACAGCTGGCAGTGGGAGGACTCGCAGGAAGCAAACAGGTCTACCAGTGCTTCCCCGAATCGACTCCAGATCAGCTGGACTCCCTGGGGATGGAGTCACCACTCTCCTGGGCTCGACAGCTGCCATGAGAGTGCATCGGCAACACGGTTGAGCTCGCCCGGAATGTAGGTAGCGCGGAGGGATCTACGTCGCTGCTGACTCCTCTGAGGAGGAGACGGCGGGCGAGTTGAGACACGCGACGCAAGCGTACCCAGCCTTGGTAGTCACCCGGTATGTGCCGCAGCATCATGCCCACCTCGGGACCCGGTCGTGTAGCCAGTGCTGCAGTGGTCTCATATGCATCAGGCCAAGCRGAGTGACCGCAGCCGTAGATGCCATATGCCCCAGGAGCCTCTGAAAGAGTTTCAGTGGGACCATCGTCTTGGTGCTGAAGTTTTTCAGACAAAGCAGAAGTGACTGCGCGCGTTCATTGGAAAGGTGCGCCATAATAGTGACCGAGTCCAGCTCCATACCAAGAAATGAGATGCTCTGTGTTGGGGAGAGCTTGCTCTTTTCCCAGTTGACCTGAAGCCCCAGGTGGCTGAAGTGCCGGAGCACCAGGTCCCTGTGTTCGCACAACTGCTCTCGAGAGTGGGCCAGAATGAGCCAGTCGTCGAGATAGTTGAGGATGCAAACGCCCACTTCCCGTAATGGGGCAAGGGCGGCCTCCGCGGCTTTGGTAAAGACGCGGGGCGACAGGGACAGCCCGAAGGGGAGGACTTTATACTGGTATGGCGCAAACCGTAGGAACGGCCTGTGTCGGGGCAGAATCGAGACATGGAAGTATGCGTCCTTCCACAGGAGGCTGCTTGTCCCGCCGCACGGTGAGCCTTGGTGGCAAGCGCCGCCGTGGTCTTACCAGATCGGGACAGGGGACGCAGACAGTCCCACCAGGTGGCGGCATTTTGCAGGCACAAGTGCACCGCAACTGCACGCTCAACCTGAGGGATCTCCGCGTACCCCTTGGCAGCACCCCCATCGAGGGTAGTGAGAGCGGTAGTGGCAAGGGGAAGGGGGGGAGGGGAAGTGGCTTTGAGCAGAAAAAGGTGTCTTCCACGACTTCTGAACCTCTGCATGCACCTCCGGGAAGAAAGGCACTGGGGCGGGACAGGAATGAGCTTCCTGAGCGGCTCCCAGAAACCAATCATCCAGCCGTGGGCGGGACTGGGTGGAGGATTTTACTCCAATCCAATGGCCGCATCTGCCCGGACAAGCACGGCTGTCAACTCCTAGTTAGAGTCAGCCGGACCAGCGTTGTCTTCCAACTCGGAGGAGAGCAGCCCACTCTCCGATGCAGCGAGCGACATCCTGTCCTCATCCGGAGCGGCAAAAGTAATAACGGGCCCCACGGGGGGAGCCGCACTACCACCCGGCCACTCAGACCTCGACGCTGTAGAGGGCCGGGAGGACTGCGGGGACTGGCCTGACGGAGAAGTCTCCACCATCACTCTCAGGTCTCCGAGAGTGCTAACCAGCTCTGCCGCCTTGTGCCGTTTAGGCGAGGTAGCAGACTGGGGAACAGTAGAGGGGGCTCGACCTCCTGAGACGAGAGAGAGCCGTGACCGCAGCATCGAGATGGGCATGCTCTCGCAACAGGGCATGACCCCACCATCGGACGAGGTCAGGAAACAACCGCACCCAGAAACGCACGGACGGAAAGACATCTTTAAAAATACGCATACTGTCCGTGGAGCTCTTAAGGAAGGAAAAAAACTAAATATAATTATTTTTTTTACTAAAATACTCACCAAAGGGAATCGCTCAGCAGAACGCCGGTCTGCTGAAGCACGCAGGGGAACCGCCGAAAACCGGAACAGAACCACTGGTAAACACCGTCCTATGCAGCAAAACGCTGGCGAAATTCTGCCGAAATCCGCGAAGATGCGGAGCGAATGCGATTACACACGCTCTGCTCCGAAGCAAGAATCTAAATGAGAGCGATATATACACCCGCTCATTGGCTCTTTCCTCTCGGGCCGATGCCCATTGGCGCATTTTTTTCTACGCGAAGGTGATAGGGCTCTCAACCAAGACCCCATACGTCAGTATTATGACGTAACGTCGAACGTAAATGACTGAAAGGGAACTGCAAAAACCTTATACTGCTGTTAAATTTGATTTTTTTTTCTAAGTGCAATCACCATGTAAGCTATCTAGATACACTACCTTCTCATTCACTGAGATACCACTAATGGAAATTAATTTGACAGGACTAACAAGTCATGTTCATGGATGAACATTTGCAAAAAGGCATACTATTTATTTATAACCTAACACATAATAACTAATATTGATCCAAATTTAATTTCCCCTCTTGTTCAAAACTCTTCTTGGGTCATTTAATTCACCCAAATTTTTGTTTCTTGTATTTATCTTTGGCAACAGAACCTGCTGCAAATGATAATAAAAAAAATGTGTTAGAACTTCTACTAGTAGTGCCATGTCAAAGTAAAAGTGGTCAAAAATTCCCCAAAACAAACTGCATGTCAGAGACTGATTTGAAGCTATACAAGATGTTTACACCAAATTATGGCTACTAATAGTAGCTCCATATTAGGTCATAGAAACTTTGGTAAAGTTATATATAAAGCTGCCATCTGCTTTGAAGCATTGCAAGGTTGTGCTCTATAAATAGTGCTCTATAAATACAATTGAAAAAAAAGTTTTTTTTGTGAGTCTTTAAATTGGCATGTCTTGACTTGAGGTAAATAAAGATTTCATTCGTTTATTTAAATATTTTATTTAAAAAGACACACATACAGAATAAATTAACACTTGGCCTAAAATATCAAAAGCTTTGTGGAGCTACAGAAATCAAACTACTGTGGAGACATATTCAGTGAGGCTTTGTTGAGACAAATTTACACAACCTCCCTAAAAAGCTGTGGTGTTTTTGGACTTGTG
The DNA here is from genome assembly GCA_036877585.1 of Botia kubotai. NCBI lineage: Eukaryota > Metazoa > Chordata > Actinopteri > Cypriniformes > Botiidae > Botia > Botia kubotai. The sequence goes on along the minus strand of JAZGTI010008998.1, from coordinate 16,256 downwards.
CTTTTAGAAACACCTCAATGCACTTTTAAGAGACCATTAACACAACTGTTAGGTTTTCCTCAAAGTCACCTCAAAACAAATATGATACAAATATGACTGCCAAGATTATTTGCTCACTTACACTTTTATAGCTTCACTGTGTGTCTTCTCTGCATGTCTCCTCTATTTATTACAATTTCTCAGTTATTTATTGCTGTATTTTATTTAACTTTGCTGTAAGCTGTCTTAAACAATAAAAATTACAATTGTGTCATCATTTACTAATCTTCATGTTGTTCTAAAATTTGTGACTTTTAACAATTTTCTGTTGTAACTACACAGAACATTTTAATTGCTTTTTTAAAAAAAACTTTTAAATTACTTGCATTACCATAACACCACTGTTAAGGTAATGTGGAACCTTTTACTTTTGTTAGTGGTAACAAGTTAAACCTTTCCCACTTGAATTCAGATGCTGTAGTTGTTGCCTACACCTCAAAAAAAATTAATTTGCTTGTTTACAAAAAAGTTTGACAACTGAAAACAACATAGAACAGACTCTAACATCAGTCAGGTCTGACTCCCTCTGACATCACTGATTGATTGTCTAATACCTGAATAATGTAAAAGTAAATGCTGTTGTTGTACCTGCACCACACTAAAGTGAAAGATGACTGCTTTTAGCTTCCACATCTGCACTTGATTTGTTCACTATTATTGATAGTCTGTTTTATACAGAGATTTTATATGCATACCATTTTCCACCAGTAGCAAACTTTATTTTTCTCTGTCTTTGGCTGCACATGCATATGTGTTGGGTGGTGTAGACTGCTCCAATCACTCATTTCATTAAGGTCAATTATGTTTGTCACCAATCTGTTCATGTTTTTTTTGATAATGTTAGAACATAGTCCAGTTTTTCTAATGTTCCCTTAACATCAGCTTGCGTATCCAGACAGATATGATGATCTTTGCCATGTAAGAGATATGAAATTAAAAATTCCTTCCACTCTGGGGTCATGCAATTTATTACATCTTTCCATCTTGTACATGTACAGTACATTTGCACTAAAACAATCATGATTCATTGTCTACACAGAGGAATAATTTTGTTTGGGAATATTGCATTGGAACTTATAAATCCATCTGGAAAACTCACAAATGTGATCAGACTACAAATCATTATGGCAGGAAACTGTTGCTATGGCAGCATTGCCATGGTCACAGTAATTTAACAGTTTTCAAGGATTAAGATGACAGCAAACCATCATGTTTTGTTGGGCATTATGGATGCCTGTGAATGCAAAGCTGTCTACAACATAATAACTGTCAAAAAACAGATATAGTTTCTGAGAAAGAAAATGTACACTGATGCCTTTCATCTTCTCAAGATGTATGTGTGACGGGCTGGGATACATTCTCACTGATTAAAACTGGGACCGCAGATGCTGTATCCTGTCAGATCCATCAATCTCCACCATAATGTGTGTGTGGGAAACCGATGACTTGTTGCTGGGTTTTAACAGAGAGAAATGGAGGAGTCTGGCTCCAATTATCCTACAAATCCCAAAACAGCAGAATTTTGATGATGGGTCCCACCTGTCTCTTCTGTTTGATATTACCTGGCATGTAAACTACATGTAAACTAATGGTGATTCTCAGATGAAAAGTTTTTTGTTTGAGTTAGTTTGGTTTTTTAGACCTGTTATAAATAAACTTGTGTCTTGTGTTTAATTTATTGTAGATTAAAAAAGAAATTAATTGAACTGTTAATAACTCTTACATGCTACATATTTTAAGGATAATTTGCTGTGCAATGTCTTGGATCAAAGGAGAAGCTCCATTACTGTGCATTACTGGAACTTTACTTGAAGGTATAGTTATGAAAATAATTATGAAACTGTTTTATAATTAAACCTGTAAAGCACTTTAATGGTCTTTGTTTGCCGACTTGCTTTTTCTTTGCATGTTGTTGCTTATCTATATCTTTGTATAAACAATATGTCTGAGTCCTTCTCTTACAAAACACTGTCAAATATTTCATGTGAAACACTTCACTTCCTCTAGGTGTTGTGGACCCTTGGGTTTGTCAACATGCACTTCATCACTTTGATGCTGACAGAAAGCGACGTCTATGAAGTCACAGCTGCAGAGTGACAAGAAACTAAGAAATGCGGCTTGTGCAATGAGATCGCCCATGTGTCTGTTACCATAGAGATGGTCAGATGGCAACCAAGACAAGAAATTCCTCTTCACTTCAAAATATTAGAGATGCTCCCTTTTGAAAACTGGTAAGAGAAAAAGCATAGTCAAGTCTCAGGGTCAAGTCTCAAGCCTCAGACACTCACTTTTCTGAGGTCTAAAATGTCTTAGGGTAATGATAAATATGAGATCTTGGGCTAATGCCTTTACAGTGAGAACATCCATCACATCAGAAGGCCTAAAGAAATTAACTGTGGTGCCTCACACTACTGACAATAAAACTTTTGAAAAGAAAGATTTTGAAGGATGGGATATTAAGGGATATTCATTCCAACTCCAGTGATGCTTTTTTGTTCTTACGTTCATTAAATATTTCAAATATTAATTATATATTATATATTTATTAATTGGCAGATATGGTCTACCTTAAGAAGCAAGGTTTTGCATCCCTTTATGCTTTAGAAGACTTGCCATTTCCATTCTGGTTATTTAACCCTTAAATGCATATAAATGACAATTGTTATTACATATCTGGGTCTTTAAGAACCCAGTGTAAGGAATGGGGCTGCCTCCCATTCATCCCTCCTGTTTCTTCTCCACCTACTTTCTGTTTGTCACCATATTTAATTTCTCATAATACCAAGCTTTCCTTGCTAAGTATTGCCGGTCTATCTGCCTTACTGAGCAATTGTTATTGTATTTGTTATCACCATTGCCGGTTCTTTGGATTATTGCCCTTTGGTTTTCTTTCTATTATGGTTGCCTTGTTGGACTGCCTTAGTGTATTATTGATCTCCCTGTTACAATTGTGACTGCTGAATCTTAGGTTATCCCAGGTCAACCATCCATGATGCATCCATCTCTTTCAAACAAAAATTTAATTTAATTTAGTTAATGCTATGGTTGAATTTCTGCTGTGAAAATTGTCTTTAGGTCAACATTTCCCTGCCATCTCCAAAAAGAGATTCTATTGTACAGAATGTGAAAATAGAGGCACCAGCCACCACAGTCAAATGTTTACTGGGAGCAAGAGCACAGACATCAAAGCAAATTTAAATGTGCTCATCAGATCATCATACACGTTGGCACAAAAGATGGCTATCTCCGAACGTCAAAGATCACTAAAGACAATAAAGAGGTGTGAACTTACTAGTACAATGTCGGACACTGTAATATGCTTTGGCCCCCTCCCTGCTTATTGTGGTCACAAAATACATAGCAGACTGTCATCACTAAACAGCTTGATGTCTAAGTGATGTTTGCAGAATAACATAGGATTCATAGATAATTAGAAATGTTTTTGTGGTAGACCTGTCCTGTTGAAAAAAGAAGACCATCCCTCCTGGGGTGCTGCTCTTCTATCTAGAAATCTGGCACAGTCTTAATTTTTATATTACTAGTACTTGAGTAAGTGGGGCCCAGGTCAGAGAGCAGACAGAATGACTTAACCAACTGTCTGCTAGCCCTCACATGTCACAAAGGACACAATTTGCAACACATAATCACCTAAATATCATAATATTGAGACTGTGTCTGTCCCCTGTAAATACACAAAACCCTGTAGACATTCAATGGCAATTTAATAAATGTTAAACTAATAAAAAGATGCATAAAACAAACAATTAATAAGGCTTTGTTTGCTGAACATTGGATCTCTCTACAAAAGTGCTTTTTGTTAATGATATGATCACAGATTAATCTAGATGTGCTCTGTTTGACAGAAACATCGCTAAAACTAGATGATTACATGACATTAAATAAGTGTATTCCCCAATATTAATGTTATAAGCATGAGCCTTGCCCAAAAGGCAAGGAGGGGGGGTGTTGCTGCACTTTATAGGAATGTTTTTTTAAGTTAACCAGAGGTCTGATTTCAGGTACAATTCTTTTGAAGTGATGGTGCTTAATTTAACTTTATCTAGTGTAAATGATAAATAAACTGTATACAGGCCACCAGGGCACCACACAGACTTTATCAAAGAATTTGCTGACTTTTTATCAAAGTGGTACTGGCCACACATCAACTACTAATTGTTGGTGATTTTAACATGCATGTGGATAATGAAAAAGATGCATTGGGGTTGGCTTTTAAAGACATTTGAAACTTTATCAGGGTTTCACAACATCATATCCATCAAGACCCACTCATTGTTGCAATCTTATTTTGGATATTTAATACTGTCCTATGGTGTAAATGTTGATGACTGTAACAAAGAGTCAGACGAATTAGGATCCATATGCAGCTTATTTATTGGAATGGTCAAACAGGGGCAATAGAGAGGAGACAAAATTGTAATTGTTAAACAGGCAGAAGTCGGGGCAGGCAGCAAACAATCGATATCCAGAAACACAATCCAATAGTCGAGACAGGCAGCAAACAATCGATTATCAAATAACAATCCAGATCATACACAAAACCAGCAGGGAAATAACAGAAAAAACACTCAGAATTGATGCAATGGCAAATAAGACTTCGCAATGAGTAAAGGTGAATGTCCGGTTAAAATAGGCAGTGGTAAACGATGAACAGGTGGTGAACAGGAAATGAGCAGTGGAAGTAGAGTTGCATTCTGGAAGATGTAGTTCAGGAATCCGGTCAGTATTCTGGAGAGTGTTCCCTCTGGTGGTGTGGTGCAGAGGGGGCTGGAGCCTCCACCATAACAATGACATTAATATTATGCATCAGAGCAAAAACATTTCAGATCATTGTTTAACAGATCAATAAATGTATAAAAATCACAGCAGTCACTAAACAGCCTTAGCATTTTTAATAGTAGCCATGTTTTTTCATTTAAACTGTAGTAAAACCATGGTTAATTTTCAAAAGGGCTGCAAAGCTACAAAAGCATTATGAAAAATTGTGTCCATGTAGTGACACTAGGGGTCCCCATACTAAGCGTCACAATGGCTGAACCTTAACATGGACTCAGGTGGCACAGCTGTCGGCTAGCATAGTGTGCCTGAGCAAGATGAAATCCATAACCTTCAATGCACTAAGAAGGTGAGAAGCTAGCCATACCAAAGGGATGGCATATAAGCTTCTAGACAGTCAAATCCATTGACATAATGACCATCATCCCAGACTATAGGCCATTACAGGTTTTATCGACAGGGAAACCGTACTGTGGAAAATACTTATATGGGATTACCATAGGGAATTGCTACATATGACATATAACGATTTGTCAGTGAGCTAACTGGTTGGGTAGTCACGAATGGCAGATCCAGTTGGTGAGCCCCTCGGTCAGGCAAAGAATATATCAAATGTCCAGGGTTCACCAAAATGGAATTCATAGGTCCAGGTAAATACACAAAGCATGCACTGAACACAGCAGGGGTAGGGATGGGTCCTCTTCAGACTCTGGGAGGGCCTGCAGGATTACCACATGGCCCCTTAAGGGAGTACATAGCCCAGGCGAGGTCCAAAGTGGAGGCACTCATTAAACACAGACAGTACCTGCAGATCCCCAGACCTCTTAATAGAAGTGAGCGTGGGCAGGAGGGCTGTATTCTGAAAGAGGGCACTAAGGGATTGATTGACTTTAAAGGCTCCAAGGGAGGACTCCTAAGAGGGTATTAGATGTGTCCTCAGAGGGTTTAACCTCCTAGGGCTCTGAGGAATCTGATTATCAGGTCATGCCTTCCTAAGGATTTCCCATCCAGTTTAACATGATGTGCTGCTACAGCCGCCACTTACACCTTCAGGGTGGAGGGAGACATCTGTCTCCAGAATGTGCCCTGCCGCTGAGAAAAGTCCTTCCTCAGGGGAATCTACCAGGGATGAGCTGTTGAGAGGAGCATCAGCTCCAAATCTGATTGGGCCAAAAGGGAGCCACCATCAAGACATGCTCCTCTTCCTCCCTGACTTTGCACAGTCTGTGCAATCAAGCTCACTAGGAGAAAAGTGAACTTGCACAGAACCTGGGGTCAGCTGTGTGCTAAGGTCAAAACATACTAAACTGGACAATGAGTTGATTTCCGACAGGCGACGAGATCTACCTGCACCACACCAAATGGTTTCCATATAAGCTGGAGCACGTGGGAGTGGAGTCGTCATGTTCCTCAAAGCATCACCTAATGGCCTTCGGGGCTTACAGATGCTCCCTTGTGTGCAACTGTAACAGAGGAGCTAGCACAGAAAAAACTGAAGCGGCTCTTTCCTTCTTACAGAACAAAGAAACCCACAACCCTAACGTCGCCATGGACATGTTCTCACAATGAGAACATGAACCCCCAATGAACGCTGTGTCAGCATGGGCATGGCCCAAATGTCTGAGTTTGTGGCTGTCAAAGGGAGAGAGGTACCAACCACACAGGACAGAGACTGGCAGGCAGATTTCATCTTCCAATTCCTATTGGTCTGTTTACAATGTCTCAATCTTATTAACAGTTTGCCATTTGTTAGATTTTAGAATTACTACATAGTTATAGATGCCCCTTTGAGCCCATGCCCCTGAGAAATTCTTTGCACGTCCCTGTTGCGTGTATTGTTTCTATGATTCTATGTGGTAGAGGGATGGGTGCGCAAGTACAGTTGCTTAGTAGAAAGAAAATATTCCCTTTCTGGCATCATCATTTTGTTCACCTGAATGTTGGATCATTCTGAACACACAGTGGGTTCTCAAAACTACTGAGAGGTAGCCCTTGTGACAATTTGCTCCAACCATCTAGTTGACAAATTATGTATTTTCCATCATGTTTTTTACTGTAAAAGCTGATATTGTAATTACGATTCTGCCTGAGCTACTGATTGGTTGGTCTTGTGGAATTACACTGACATCTTGCCCCTAACAGCATTGTTCGGCAAATCAATTTACAGTGTTCACACAAAGTTACACTAAAACTTTTGGTTGACCGAGCTGCTTTCCCTGCCATGATCATCAAACACTTCAACACATGCCAAAGATTAACATTTCCATGCTATTAAGTGTTTTCCATAAGATTGTTGAAAGCAGTATGAAAATAAAATGGTTAGAGACAGGAGAGACAGTCTCTGATAAGCATTAGCAGTCAGATTGTCTCATTAGCACTAGCGTCTTCTCTGTCTAAATTCCCTTAAGGCACAGGGGTTACCGGATCAATTCACCAGATAAACCAGATTTTTAACTGTGTTATGCCCTGTTTGAAGGAGTAAATGACATTTGGAGGCTTCAATGATTTGCTTACCCTGTTCTGAATTTTTGTCATTTAAACTTATTGAATTTATAGATTACTTGAACAAAGTAAGTCAAATTCTTTTCAGAAACATAATATAGAACATTGATACCATGATATGATATGATATAATTCCTCATCTGTTTTTTTAAATAGAGTGGAATGCAGAAAGAGAAGTGTAGGATGTTGACCACCAGAGGTCAGTGCAGGAAAGCACATACTATGTGACTTTTCTAGTCTTGTAACCTCCGAAGTTAACACGTTTTCTATTCTTGTAACCTTTGAAGTTAACAAGATGTATCATCGGTCTAATTATTATTATTGTGACAATATATACAACAATTTTACAGGTCAAACATTTAGGATTGTAAATATAAATAAATATTTAATATTTAGTTTATATAAGACTAATTATTAAATAAGTAAAATTGTAACATTAATCATGTTACCTTGCGATAAAGATCTAAATAAAGGTCAATTTTTTTGCTTCGTTTGAGTACACTGTGTGCTATTCTGAATATTCTCAGATTTGGATGGGATGATATGATCCTCAGGTTTTTTTTAACAAATCTATAGACATCGTAGCTTAAATCCATGCTTTCATTAAAGGAAAAAGTAGCAAAAACTGAGGTGACAAATACTAATAATTTCTATTTACATTTTACTCAAAACGTATATGCTGTTAATATAGTTTAAATTAAATAAATTGTGTCTAGAAACAGTTAACTAAAAATGAAAAAAAAAAACAATTTACTATCACAATTTGAAACCTATATGGCGTTTTTCTTTTGTGGAGCACAATTTGAGATGTTAGACATTATGGACTTTATGGTCAGCATTCTCATTATTGCATCTTTTCTCCCATACAATGAAAATGAAGTATCCCCCAATTGTTTATTCTACCATTATTAAAGGTAAATAAGGTTATTTTCATAATCATCCCTATATTTTTCAGTATTATACCTCTAAAAGTTTTTATTATGACATCCAAACAAAAAAAACAACTCCAGTTCTTGAGATCTGAAGAGTGGTCATTTTATTAACAATAGTAATTGAATAAAATAATATAGCAGAACAAACACATACTGTTAAGTATTGTTTCAAAGCAGGGCCATAAAAAAACAAATATATAGTCTACACTTACATTGAAAAGATTATAAACAAACACAAGCTGAAATGACAAAAGACCTCTATGGGCATGTTGTCATTTTACCTAGAAACTAAAGAAGACAAAAAGTCTTCAACACCTCTGCAACCACCAGGTGTATTTATACTTTTCCAGTCAGTGAAGACACAGCTCTGGGTGGGAGCTCATTACTTGAATTTACACAACAGCTACAGGAGTGATTGAGTCATTCATTAATGTGTGTTAATCACTGTATTTGTGAGAGCCCACTGCATAGAAATGCATCATGAGTCCAATCAATTGTAACCCGATTTGGGAGTCTGTGTCAGTTAAAAGAACAGCAGTTGGCCAACTGAACAGCAGTTGTAAGGCAACATTCATCGTCTTGAGTAATTCGAGCAATGTTAATTTGTCAGACACCAGCAGAGTTATTGACGTCATTCCTTTATCCTAGCATTTCTCATACAGTCCCTCCATCTAATGCTGCCTAAAATTACAGTTTGTATAGTGCCATCTAGTGCTTGAAAATGATTATTCCTTTTGGATTTTCAGTTACACCACTTACTGTACTTAACAAAATGGTTATTAACTAGTCATAAACAAAAATGTACATTACCCTGAACATGTTCTAGTATCTAGTAGAAACATTTTAGAACGGTCTTTGTTTGTGATTAACCAGCAATAACTGATTCTTACTAACTGATTCCTATTAAATGAGTAACTATGTTTGTTGGCAGAAATTATATATATTCAGAACTGGGGGAAACTACTACTTTTTGGTGGTAACTATGGATATCATGATTAATTATTTTAAGTAATACACAACTGGCACCAAAAAATATTAAATCTTGTGGTAAAACTTGTAATAAACAAGCTCTCTTTCCTTTGTTTTGCTTGCCTTGCAGTCACTGACAGTGAATGTGAGTTGAGATGCAGCTGGTAATGTAAGTCATTGGATGCTGCACAGCAGGAGAACAAACTGACAGCAACAAACTAGCGTCATAGTACTAACAATGTCATAATACATACAATGACTCCTAATCGTCTTGCATAAGAAGTGAATCGTGCATAAAACCAGGTTGACAACAGCAGCATTGGAACATTGTGTTTTCTAAAACCTAATCAACACTTTTGCTTTATATGTGCAGCAGAGAATGTACAAACAGTAACATTTAGCACATTAAATGTGTTGAAGTAAACAGCAACACAGGGCCTTGTTTTTAAGCAATATTCACTTTTTTTGTAACCTAAGAATAAACCTTTAAAAATGAAGGTTCTGATTAGAACCAAACAGTGAAATTAGTCAACTTTTATGTTTTCTACAAATTATTTTTTACCCTCTATATATGTCAGGTCATTGAGATCATATCTGGTTATTTATGTAACCCGGTTCTTTGAGACAGGGAAGAAGGCGCTGTGTCATGGCTTCACGCGATGATGAATGCGCTTCAGGCACACCAGGGTCTGAACATGTGTACAATCATAGTTATTTAAAGGAAGGTCAAAGTCATGTGATGTAGAGATGCACACCACATAGCCTTTACAAGGTGCCTGTACGTCATCGGATTCTAAGTTTGAAGGAAGGCTGAGCAGGTAAGACCAAAGTGCATCCCGTTTCCTGTCTCAGGGAACTGGGTTACATACATAACCTGAGATGTTTCCTTTTAAGGGAACTCAACATTGCATCATGGCTTGACGCTATGGGGAACGATAATGCTCACTATGCCACAGTGAGGAAAGGCCTGCGACAGATGCTGTGAAACATTGGCACAGGAAACATCAGGAGCAGAAAAGAGACAACCCAGGAGGACCTGACCTTCTGGGATTAAATTTAAGTTTAAGCTGTTAAATTCAAATCTAATAAATGTGTGCAGAGAGGACCACCCTACTGCAGCACAAACATCATTTAGAGGTGCCCCCCCTAGACAGTGCCTTAGATGATGCTACAGCTGGTTGAATGGACTCTAGTGACCAGGGGTGACACTAAGTCACAGGCCTCATTAAGACCAGGGTAATAGCATTTGTGATCCAGTGAGATGTGTTGTTTGTGACCACATTACCTCAATTGCAACCACCAAAACAGACTATGAGCTGAAAGGTCTTACTCCACTGGCTTGAGCGGTGGACATAGATCCACAAAGCTCTAACTAGACAAAATAATTTCCTGTTCCTGTTCTGGTGGCTAATTTGGCGGAGGACAAAAGGGCAGAAGCACCATCGGGTGACCAGCAGTAGCCGGCACCTTGGGGATATAGTCTGGTCTTGGGTGCAAAATGGCTTTAACAAAGCCAGGGGCAAAATCCAAACAGACAGGGTCTACAGAAAGAGACTGTACATCCCCTACCCTCTTGAGTGATGTCAAAGCTAAAAATAGAGCCACCTTAAGAGTCAGAACCTTACGAATCTCAAATGAAGCTCTAGATAACATTTAGATTTATGTGTTTGCCAGACGCTTTTATCCAAAGCGACTTACATTGCATTATACTATACATTGTTTCTGAGTATGTGCAATCCCTGGGATCAAACCCATGACCCTGGTGTTGTTAATGCCATGTCCTAACCATTGAGCTACAGATAAGCCCTTTAAAACTACAGTAAAGACCCAAGAGGAGACCTTTGGGCAACAGAAAGGCCTCAGCCATCTGCCACCACACAGAAAATGGGACAAGGATGTCTCCAAGTAGAGGCCCCATTAACAGGTTCATAGCTAGCAAAAACAGTGGCCACATCAACCTTGAGGGTAGCAGGCGTTTACTCTGCAGATAGGCGTTCTTGAAGGAATTCCAGCACTAAACCAATAGAGCAGTAAACCGGGTCAACACTATGTCATAAAGAGCTGTATCCTAGTAGACAGCGCTCTGGAAGAGATGGCACTCTTGAGAAATCAGCATCTACAAGGTGGCTCCCTTCAAAGGCCAGACCCACAGTTTCCAAATTTCCAGCCGGGGTGAAAGATTGACCCCCAAGCCTTAAACAGAAGATCCCTCTGAATTGGAAACTCCCAATAAACTCTGTCAAGGAGAGATATTGGGTCTTAGAACCAGATTCAAATTGGCAAGAATGGTGTCACCAAGAGTAGATAAACTCAGTCTTGTCAAACCCTTGCTAGGGACTCCTGGGGGAAAGGCGTACAGATGCAGCCCTGGCCACATCTGTACCTTGCCATCCAGGCCCAATGGAGCTACCAGGGGGTACAGTGGGTTAACTCCTCTGAGCCAAACAAATCCACTTCCCAAATTGCCCCTAGAAAAGTAGTTCTCTTAACTGGAGAAGGCATGCTTTTTGGAGTTAAGTCTCAACCCTAAGCAACTCGATGCTGTGCTGCTATTTCTTGAGAGCTGGCTATGACTAGCCAGTCATCTGTGTTATTTAAAATGCAGATGCCCTAGAGTCTCAAGGGAGCCAGAGCTCCATCCACACACTGTGTGAAGGTGCATAACGATAGGGCTAAAAAAAAAAGCACTTGGTATTGGCAAGCGTCACCCCAAAAAGCAGGAGAAATGACAGATGTCCTGTTTTCTGGCAATATCTCAATATGAAAATATGCGTCCTTTAGATCCGTCATGACAAACCAGTCCTTGGGCTGAAGTTGACACACAATCTGTTTGAGTGTCAACATCTTGAATCTGTATCTCCTCAAAGACTGATTCAAATTCAAATTCAAGCAGCCCCTTGTCCTTCTTGAAAACTATAAAATAATGGCTGTAAAAGTCCAGATGTTTCATGGAAGGAGGAACATGTTCTATAGCTGCCTTCGCCAAGAGAGTTTCAGGCTTACTGGCCAACACCAGGTGCTGCTGTCCTAACACCACAGTCTGCAGAATGCAGTGGAAACGAGGAGGACAAGAGGCAAACTGAATTCTGTGCCTTCTCTCTACTGTATTCAACAGCCATAAGGATAAACTGGGCAGAAGTTTCCACACTGCCAGAAAATGTAAGAGAGGTACCATCCTCTCTACCTGTCCAGTGTCCTGGATCAAAGAACTGGCAGATGATTAGACAGGAAAATTGGACACTAAAATGATGATAATTGGAAAGAAATATGAGACTGCCGGGGTGGTGAGGACAGCAGAAGTACTCTTTGGGGGCTCCAAGGAAGATCTGACACTAGATGTTGATATGCACACAAACCTCCCTCGTTGGGCTAGCCGCTAGTATAGTGCTGCTTCTTCTTTGCAGCCTTTGAGGAAAGCATGTTCCTTAAGTCAAACATCCTCTTGTGTTGCAAGGCCTGACCATAAGTCTCTACGGGGAGCCTGAGCTGCATCCTCGCCTTCTGTTGCTGCATATAGGCAAAGGAAGATCTAAAATAAGAAGAGGTAGATGGACCACCTGATGCCACAGATACCTGGCCATGGTAGGGGAGAAGGTCCTTGAACACCTCCGACTTCTCCATTGCCTCACGGTATCTGAGCCATCAGTGTCACCGAACAGATCCAGGAGTAAAAACAGAAGCAGAATATGGATTCTTCCACAACTTTGACACTCATTGTGAAGGTCAGGGAAGAATGTGAGGTTATGATGGGTAGGCCGTTCTTGGTTGCACAATGATAATCTATCATTCAACTTGAATCTTATAATTTGTTGCCGTTCATCTGGCCACTCAAGGCTCAGTGTCTTGACAGCACAGAAAATCACCTCAATCAACTCCTCAAATGCGGCTGAAGGAGGAGGCTGATCTGCCGCAGCACCCGCCTGGCTGATAGTCCTCAGATTGTCATTTGACCTTGACAACATGAGCTCATCATATAGCTAGGAAGAAAACGCAGAGCAGGCTTCTGAAGCCAGTGGGAGCTTATCTGATTTGGCGGAGAGCGCCAAAAAAAGGCAAAGCCCGTCCCCTGCTGCTCCTCTACCAAATCAAGCTGCGAACTCCACGCGTGTAGCCTCTGCTCTGTCTCAGCAGAACCAAGCCACGAGGTGTAGCTGACTGGCTCTTTTTGGGGGTTAGAGGTTGCCAGTCGGAAGGGAATGTCCCTAGTGGAAGCAAATTACACTGAGGCCAGCCAGCTCTCTCTCAAGAGCTGATCTAGCATGCTCCGCCTCCAAACAAAATACACACATTGTGTCACCCACTGAAATCTGGAATGGGCAGGGTGGCACACACTTTTAAAATTTCTTATTACTTAGTATATTTCTTTTTTATCAGCTGCTTTCTAGCGCTAATATCTTCTTTTTCCCTTACTCTAAACCTGATTACAGATTGGATGGACAGACAGGCTTCCTAAAGACAAGAAGCTAATAAAGTATTTTGCAGGTGCCTTTTAAAGGCTTAGTGCCACGCAACACTTCATCGCATGACCTTGACCTGACTATAAATAGGTGTAATTTTATGTGATGGCATCGAATGTGTTTGGATCTGGGCACGCCTAAAGCGTGTTTCCCATAGTGTCAAGCAATGATGCAGTGCCGAGTTCCCTCGAAAGGAAACATTGCCTGTGAAAATGATTCATTGTCCCAGGTGATTAACATGCCTATAGCCTACTTGTTTAAATCTGTAGACATTGTGACACAAGGGGCAGAGAAAAAAAATATATATACACATTATTTAATAAGGCTTTCATGTTTTGGGACATTACATAGATGTAATTTTTTTATACTGTACTGTATATTCTGTATATAATGTATATTCTATCCCCCTACACTAAACGTACCCCTAAACCTATCTATCACATGCTATTTTAGATTTTCAAAAGAAATATAATTCTCTATGTATTATAAGCTTGTTTCCTTATGGAGACCTCAAAATATGTCCCCACAAGGTCAACATGAACTGGCATTACTATACAGTAACATAGCATGCTATGTATCCTTTTTTCTGTTTACTTTTTCTGTTTTTTCCATTTCTGACTCCATCACATTTATCATATTAATGAGTCTTATCACAATAATCATGATGAGTGGGTCTCTTATATGGGTAGAGTGTCTTCAGCATACAGGCTGTTTATACTGCTTGTAAAGAAGCAGTTAAACTGCCCGCTGGCTCTCCCTCGCTACTTAGGATTATTATGAATGGTCACCAAATAAATTGTCTCTGTGAATCAGAAAATTCTGCTTTGTTGTTATTTAGGTCGGTCTGTCTGTTTGTTTGTCTATGAACTGTCTTCAAACTAAGCTTATGACAAACTAGCAAACAACTTTTTATTTATCAAGGTTTGTTTTAAGGCAAATATCCTTATATTGTGCTGTATTGTGTATTGTGCTGTTCTAAATGTAAACTATTTTGTAAATGCTGTAAATTTCCAGTTAATATTAGAGGGAATGTTGTAGAAAATAACTATGGTGTAAGCCATATGTAAATTGACAATTCAATTACTTTATAGCAAAAGCTTAAAATTCATGAAACTTTATGAAAAGTTAAAGAAAGTTCCACTTAAACATATTAATCAATTTAATTTTTAAATTTGAAAATATTCTACACAAACTGTACATCTTTGATTAGTGTAATGTCTTGCCACTACAAACACATTAAATTCTGTTTATAGTTCATTATGACACAGTGGCACATTAGTATTTAAAGTGAAGCAGCATAACTCAACAGATATAGCTATAAATATAATAATAAACTTTAATAATAAACAATACTAAACATCTTGTCTGAGGAGAATTTAAGGTGGTGGATTTAGGTGGACGTTTCATTTGTTTATCCATCTCTCTCTTATTCGGATAAAGACATGAGAGTTTTAGAGAACAGTTGCTATGACAACCTAACTGCATGTCCCAGTATCTGATGTTCTCTGTGAACTGTATGTTTTTGTGTATTTTTTATTTTTTTGCTGTTGCGCTGTTACACTATTTGTAATTAAAAAAAAATCCATATACTCTCTCTGGTGCTTCACTCACTTTACAAAGCATTCACTTACATAAAGTACCTCTTTTGATGCCATGATGTTTATACCATGGATTCTTTGTACATGTGGCAACTTGCTGCAACCTGAGCTAAAAAAAACCCTTTAGGTTAAAATTTACCTTAATTATGACATTAAAATTTTAGAAGTATAAAAGTATTCTAATTTAAAAGAATGGCACTGCATAGAAAATGCAACCATTTTTTAAAATGTTTTTGTTAATGAGATTTTGTTATTTATTAATCAAGTACCTTTAAATAGGGTTGGAACTAAACTCTGCAGGACGGAGGCCCTCTAGGAACAGAACGTCTTTGTTACATATGTAACCCCCGTTCCCTGAAGGAGGGAACGGAGATGTTACGTCAACTGACTGACGTATGGGGTCTTGCTTAAGAGCCCTATCACCTTCGCGTAAGAAAAAATGCCCCAATGAGCATCGGCCCGAGAGGAGAGAGCCAATGAGCATTTGGGCAAGCGCTGCTCACCGGCTCACGCGCGCCTGGAGCGGGTGTATAAATGCCGGATGCGCACGCTTTCATTCAGCTTCTTGCTTCGGAGCCGAGATGTGTCCCGGCCATTCAGCGGTGAGTCAGGCTCACGGCAGGGGGACGTAACGTCTCCGTTTCCTTCTTCAGGGAACGGGGGTTACATATGTAACCAAGACGTTCCCTTTCAGTCAGTCACGTTCGACGTTACGTCAACTGACTGACGTATGGAGTCCCTGTGGAAGACGCCGCGAGCCACGTTACGGGCCAGGAATGTTCTTACAAGCAGGCGAAGCGTGCCAGTAAAACAGTTCCCCTGCCTCCATAACCTTCCAGTGCTCTGCGCAGGCAGCAGCCCTATCACCTTCGCGTTTTTTCTTACGCGAAGGTGATAGGGCTCTCAAGCAAGACCCCATACGTCAGTCAGTTGACGTAACGTCGAACGTGACTGACTGAAAGGGA
>JAZGTI010008997.1:0-19402 GCA_036877585.1 Botia kubotai | reverse complement strand
GTCTGCTTTATCCTGATGAAAGTAAATATTGTTATATTGTGTTAGGGTCCTGATGGTCAACCAGGAGTTAAAGGGGAGACTGGAGAGGGAGGTGCAAAGGGAGAGGGAGGGTCTCCAGGGCCTCAGGGAATGGCAGGAAAACCTGGACCTCAGGTGAGTTAAAGGACACAGATAAAGAGGAAAACAGATAAATACTGACACACAGAACAGAAATATTCACACAAATGATCATGTATGGATGTGTAGAGGTTACTGATCCCTAATGGGAAGTTTTGTTATTTACATTAGGGAGTGGCTGGAATTACTGGTCTTAAAGGCGGAAGAGGAACTCAGGGAGCTGCTGTAAGTGATCACCAAGTGATCTTATGCACTTTTGAGCAGCTTAGAAATGCCCAGAAATGCTCTCTTTCTTCTGCTGAATGCTGATTGGTTTATTTCTGCTAAAAGGGCCCCAGTGGCTTCCCAGGAATCTCAGGAGGTGTTGGCCCCCCAGGCTCAGTCGTGAGTGATTCCTAAATCAGGATTTATCCTACAGAGTTTAACAGCTAGACCCTCAGGAAGTTTTGAATTGCTAATGTGTTAGACTCCTTTTGATCCATCAAACAAGACTGTTAACTCTTATGAATCATTTGAACATGGATTAACTGGCTTACATTGATATTTTTCTCAGGGTTCAGTTGGTGAACCTGGCCCTATCGGTGCCCCGGGTAAAGAGGGCCAACCTGGAATTCGGGGAGAGCCTGGTGGCCCTGGGCGACAGGGGGAGCGTGGAAACCCTGGACCTGCTGGCAGCCCTGGAGACAAAGGTGAATCTGGAGATGATGGACTACCAGTAAGTTACTCTTTACATTTAAAATAAAATGAATATGCAACTTTGTGAGATCATTACTCCATGTTTAGTCATTGCTTTTGGTCAGAAATTGTATTAAAATGAATTAAACACTACTTTTTTTTGTTTTAACATTAAACCCAGATTTATTCTCTAACTTAAATTCATATTTATTCTCAGTGTTACAGAATAAATATGAACACCTTAATGCTTCATCCCAAAATTAATTTTCTCAGGGCCCAGATGGACCACCAGGCGCTGCTGGGACACCAGGACAGAGGGGGCTTGTGGGTCTTCCTGGAATGAGAGGAGAACGTGGCATGACTGGCCTTCCTGGACCTGCGGTAAATAACCACATACCCATACATGATACATGTGAAAATTTTGACATATAACATTTCATAAAAATCTGTTGGTTGAATGTTGACTTAGTTGGTCTGATGATATGGCCTCAGATATCAATGACGTTCATTGAGGTTCCAGCAGAAAAAATTGTTTGTAAGAAACTACTGCGTTGATACTTTATCTGACTTATGAAGGATTTCTGTAGCCATGCTAGAGCCTGGCATGGCAGTCCAAGGTCGTGGGGTCAATCCCAGGAAACACACACTTTTAAAATGTATGTATCAGTTGCTTTGGATAAAAGCATTAAATGTTAATGTCTGGTTTTTCAAGGGTCCACCAGGAAAGGCTGGCACACCAGGTCCCCAGGGAACCAAAGGCGGTGTCGGACCTGTAGGTTTACCAGGAGCAGTTGGACCCCGAGGAGATCCTGGTCCAGATGTATGACATTGTTTTGACAGAGAGTCTATATTTACCGATGTGTTGCATTTGCATCTACTTAAAAACATTCATCTTGATGGATTAGGGTTTGGCTGGAGCTGATGGAGTATCAGGAGCTGATGGTATCATTGGAGTCAGAGTAAGGATCAAAACACATCATGACATCAATGAATTGGCCCATATATGCATAATGAATGTTAATTTGTATTTGGTTGCTGTCAGGGTGACAGAGGAGATCCAGGACCAGAGGGTCTCGCAGGTGGACAGGGAGCACCAGGATCTCAGGGGCCCGTCGGAGCTTCAGGAGGTCCGGGACAGAGAGGAGATCAGGTTTGCTTGCTGTATTCATGGCTGAAACTTATCAGTAGCATTGATGAATAACAAACTTGTTTAAAAACATGCATGCAGATATTTTCAAGAATGAATGATCCAAAAGCTCTTTGAAGTCAGGAGTGTGATAACCTGAGGTCTGATCAATGAGATGAGATTGGAGGTGCTGGTAGGAGTCACAGACTTTGAAAAACTTTGGAGTTCACAGTTCTCAAGCAGCCTTACCTGAAGTGAACCAAGCCTCCAGCAAGAGAACCTCCATTTCTGACTTCAAACAACTTCTGGATTATTATTATCATCATTAGTCTAGACGTTCATATGCTATTTCATCCTGCGCTGTAAATATTTACACATTGGGTAAATATAGCTATACCTGACACACATCAGCTGCAGTTTAGATACTTAATTTAGATTCTGTTCGCTTGATTTTGGTTTTTATGGACAGGGTGCAAGAGGCCCACCTGGTGCTGATGGTCCAGCAGGAACCAGAGGCAAAAAAGTAAGTCTGCACATTCACATTTCAACAAAAAGTTTTACCATATTATTAGTACATATAAAACATATACATATACAATATAAAACATTATATCATAATTGGCCTGGATGATTTAATGTATTGTATGTTGATCTTCTGAAATATATTAATATCTTCTAATGTCTCCATATCAACCTTAGGGACCACAAGGACCTTTGGGAGACAAAGGGGAGAAAGGAGAAGCGGGTGAGAGAGGTCAGAAGGGTCACCGTGGCTTCACTGGACTTCATGGGCTACCTGGAGCATCAGTAAGTATGGCTGTCCTCAGTCACCTGTCACACAATACAATGTCCATCAGCCTCTTTCTGATGTCAGTATGTCATTTCCTCAGGGCGCTCCAGGAGATGATGGTGCAATAGGAATCGTTGGACCCAGTGGACAAAGAGTGAGTAACACACCCCAATATCACATAACTATGCTAGTACTGAGCATGCTTATTGAATGGAATTTAATATTAAGCATGCTGTTTCTAGGGACCCCCCGGCCCTGTTGGACCACCAGGGAAAGAAGGTGATATGGGTCCACCTGGAGCAGTAGGAGCTCCTGGAGGTCGAGGTGCCACTGGAGATATTGGCCCAGAGGTGAGGCTTGAGTTTATGGTTTTGATGTATTTAACCAGTGAGGTGGGATCTTCCTGCCAATAGCCAATGGTAGTTTGCTGGTCTTAGCTGCCCACTAGTTAAACCAGGTGAACACCATCTGGATCAGACTGGGAGATCACTTAAACCATCTTAAACCAAGTAAGACCAACAAACTTCCTTAGGCTGGTTAAGCTGTTGTTTTCAACAGTACTGCACATTCTGCGACTTACTACTAACCTGTTTTAATTTGTGCTGTATAGTAATTGTTATTCTTTTAAACTCATATGTGCCTTATTCACAAAACTTAATTGTGGGACAAGTTGTGAAACAAAATAACAAAATGAAACAAATTATGTACATTATGTACATTTTCTGTTGATCATGGCAACAATAATTCATCTAATGATAGAGAAGAGTGTTATGTCTAGGCATCCAGTATACTGTGTGGACAGACACTTTGGCATTTTTAAGATCCCGTTTAAGTGCCTGGATCGCAATGACTGGATCTGGGCAATGCTGTATGGTTGCAGTAAAGTATGCAAGATTACAATAGTCATCTTCTACAGCCTGGCGCTCAGAACAGCCACACAAGAGGAGAGCCACACAAAGAAATTGCGCTGTGCAGACAGCACATGCATATAAATGGCAGGAACATCGAGCGCAATTAATTCTCGCCGCATTAACCTGTGTGTTTGTTTTTCTGTCGCTTGTCAGATGCCAATTTTCTGTCCTCAATCAGATGATAAATTTTGTTCTTTATGACTCGTAATTATGATTAATTACCAGATGCTGCTAATGTGATTAGATACAAACATAAAATGCTCAGATAAACAGCATTCACTCAATATATGGCTTGAAGGGACCTCCAGGAGAACCCGGCCCACCTGGACCCCCCGGGCTCCCTGGTCCCCCCACTGCTGCTGTAGACGACCTTTTTGGTACAAACTTCGACACTGATGTCGACTCAGAACCAGAGGCCCCCCCACCAGAGTTCAACGAGGATGAAGCAAAACCCAATAATGGTTCTGATGCGGTTCGGACTGACAACGAGGTTCACTTGTCTTTGAAGAGTCTGGGAAGTGAGCTAGACAATATGCGCAGTCCCGACGGGAGTCGGCAATATCCTGCCCGCACGTGTCAGGACCTGAAGCAGTGCTATCCTCTCAAGAAGAGCGGTGAGTGAGAGAGAGAGTGAGTGAGAGAGAGAGAGAGAGAGAGAGAGAGACACACACACAATGTAGAATATGTGAATTGTCCTGTGGAACAAACGAGGAAATATTTAGCAGAATATACGTGCTTCTTTTTTCCATAAAATGAAAGTAAAAAAACAATTAAAATATCATAGAATTTACATTTCTGGGTAAATTATACATGTAAATACATGAATACATTTTAATTATAAGTTTAATTTAACAACATGTATAGATGCAAAAGTTACATTGTATAACGTTTTTCTTATATAAGTACATTGTAAGACACTTTATATAAAGTTTGAATGGGTAAATATTTTATTATTATTTATTTTAGTGTAATTATTTAACACATAATTCTGTAGCCCTCTGTAAAATGAATTTGATATAAACAGAACCTGGGTGAACAGGTAACCCAATTTTTCAGGTATCTAATTTTTTGGACTAAAAAGTTATGCAACACCAGTTGGCATTATGTGAGCAAATAATCGTCTCTGTAAATTGGTTTGAATCGACATGAGGGCAATTAGAGTCGACACAATAAACACTGTTCCACGCCCGGAAACAACAATTGGCTCAGTGGGATAGTAGGAAGGCAGAAACCACTGCTAGCCAAGATTAAATGCTCCTGTTTGGTAGAAATGATCTACATCCGTTTAGAACAGGAATTTGCACAGACAAGCCCGAACACTGTCTAAACAAACAAAACAAGCATGCTAGTGGTTTTACTGTACGAGAAAATGTGAAAATAAAAGGACAAATGTGTAAGATGCGCTGTGAAAGACATTCACAGGTCCAAGGAATAAAGATCTATGTGAGATTTACTTGCAATTGCAGCTGACAAATATACAAAACCCATAAAACGAGAGTCTGAATAATCCAGCGTGATATATATGCAATAAAAGAGGATATTGGGAAGGTTGTTGAAGCTCTTTCATGTCACTGTTTATTCCGGTGTGACCAAAGACTTCACTTGTGAGGAACGTCACTCATTTTAATGTCAATTCATGGCAGGTGAGTACTGGATAGACCCCAATGAGGGAAGCATCAGGGATGCCATCCAGGTCTACTGTAACATGGAGATGGGGGAGACCTGCATACCTGCCAACCCTGCCAGTATCCCACGCAAGAACTGGTGGAGCTCACGGTCCAGCACACCGAAACCAGTCTGGTTTGGAGCAACCATGAACCGAGGAACCAGGGTCAGTAAGATAACAACCATGATCTGAACCATTTACATGACACACTTTGCATTAGTGTAATATCAGGCTGAACAAATGATCATTCTTTATGGTAGGTTTTTTTAATATTTTCGAGTAATACAGTAATTAAAACTACAGTTAGACATGTGACAGACACTTTTACCTAAAGAGACGTACTGTGGATTCAAGCAACCCGTTTTTTCAGTATGCAAATTCCCTTGGAATTGAACCCATGACCTTGGTGTCGCTACCATTATGCTTCATCACGTTCCTGCAGGAACACAAACTTTGAAATAACACATAACCACATCGGTTTAAAAATTTCAGCAGCAAGGTGTGTAGACCTTGGCCCCGTACTGTATATTTTGAAAACGACACTGAAATCAATTCAAATGTAAATAACTGCACAAATAAACAGACATGTATAACCCCATCTCTGCTTCATCTCAGTTCACCTATGGAAGCAAGGACGCCTCGGCCAACACAGTATCAGTGCAGCTGAGGTTCCTCCGTCTCCTGTCTAAAGAAGCAGCACAGACCATCAGCTACCACTGCAAAAACAGTGTGGCCTATAAAGATGAGAGGAGCAGCAATCTGAAGAAGGCTTTGGTCCTGAAGGCCTCTGATGGACAGGACATCAAAGCATACAATACAAACAACCGTCTGAAGTACACCGTGACAGAGGACAGCTGCTCTGTATGTTCACTGTTGTTTGGAAACATTCATTACTTACATGAAATCACTGTTGGGGAATCTGCTACTAGTAGACTGTGTGAAGTAACACTTTTACTAGTAGCTTTTATTTGTAAAAGTTAATTGAACAGTGTTACACTACAGTTTGAGAAGGCAATATCTTATTTAATATGAAACAAAAATACTTCAAATATTATCTTATATATTATAAATATATATCTTTTTAAAGCTGCAATCCGTAACTTTTGTCTCTATCACCATCTTTGTTTGTAACAAAACTTGAAATCATACCCGACAGTTCAAATTATAAATCAATGTTTTTGCCATGCTACACAAAAACCAGCAAACTAGTCTTACACTCTCTCACTGTGAGACTGTTTTAATGCCCCTATAGTTAACTAGTCCCCAACACTAATGAAAATGTTGGGATTGTTTTTACGAAATTCAGTTTTATTTCATTTATGCCAAAATGTAGCAATAATAGGGCTTGTGAAAAGAACCTGTTTTTTCTCTCTGCAGAAACCTAACGGTGAGTGGGGTAAGACCGTCTTTGAGTACCGCACACAAACCCTGTCACGGCTGCCGCTTGTGGATTTGGCTCCAGTGGATGTAGGTGGCAAAGACCAAGAGTTTGGCGTCGATATCGGCCCAGTGTGCTTCTCATGAAACTGAAGATTAAAGCAACACCATTGGGACTTCAGCGCTCTGCAGTATTTATTGTTTGAGAGAGTCTAAGGAATTTCTGACCTTTATTTCATAATGAAGGACTTCCACTAGCCTGCGGTTCGAGTGCATGAGAGACGCTTTATTTATACTTAATATGCCACGTGTTAATAAAAGAACGGGAGACATTTTTTTTAAACCGAAATAGTTTAAAGATTTACAAATTTGACCGTGTCCTGCCTGTCTAGTCTGTGTATTTTGTTGATGTGTTCGTTTTGTCACGCTCACCCTGAAGTTTTATTAGAAATTGTAAATTCAAATGGATTTTAAAGGTTAAGTGGATCTGGATGACAGTGATGAGGGTTTGTTTGTGTTGTATTAAAGTGGGAACTCATTCTGAGGAGAATTTCTGCATTCAGTTCCCAAACGGATCTCTTTACACCCCGTACTCTGATTTTAACACAGGAAAGCGGTGAACAGGGTTTGTCGACATGAGCCGTTTGACAGATGATTTGTTTACACTTAATCATTAATGAGAATTCTCACGGAAACTAATATCAGTGTCTCAATAAATGACTCATTAGATTAAAATACGTCACCAGAAACTCTTTGTCAAAGTTTTGACAGCAAAGTCGTGTTTCTGCTGCTTGACAGGGAAACGTTTGTTTGTAACGAATGCCAGATTCTAAATGTTTAAATATTTTAAACCAAGAAATTCCTGTTAGTATCAAGTAACAGTTTAATTGCTGTTGAGTAAAGGAGCACAAAGCTACTGTTGTGC
Organism: Botia kubotai; assembly: GCA_036877585.1. Lineage (NCBI taxonomy): Eukaryota > Metazoa > Chordata > Actinopteri > Cypriniformes > Botiidae > Botia > Botia kubotai. The sequence continues at coordinate 11,815 of JAZGTI010008997.1, read as the reverse complement.
TAACAGCCGTATGTATCGTCAAAGAACAACAGTAACTGAACCAAGTATTTCAGATAAAAATAAAACATCATCATGGAACATAAGGTGGATTAAAACATCAGATGAACATGGAAAACTCCTAACCTTAAAATGTCACAAATGATGTCAGAGACCCACAAACAACTGTTTGTGAGAGTGATTTTGACTATATGTAAGGCCAATAAATCAAGAGTTCTGATTGGGTATTTGATCAGTGTTTCTCAACCGGGGCTTGGGCCCACAAATTGGTCTCAAACTTTCAAGGGGACATAGGAACACTTTTTTATTTTAACACAAAATTATTTTAAGACAGAAAAAGCAGGACAACAAGCTAATACAACTAAAAATCCAGATGGTTGTTTTTTTATAATGGATATACAGCTTTTTGGTTATACCAAGTTGCAGAATATTTTACTGGGTATTTTGAAGGGGTGGGGCTTTAAATATTGTTGTGGACAACAGGGAAATCAAAAAGGTTGAGAACCACTACATTATATAACCTTATATAACAGTAGTTCACATCAGTCCAAAGTGAGCAACCATATCTTTTGGTATATATAAAGTACTAAACAGAATCAAAGGACTCGATAACTTTTGGTTGTGAATGAATGAATTTTATTTGAAACTGTGTGTACATTTGGTCTATATTCTAGCAAACTTCTAGAAAAGAGAGTTTTGTGTCTCTCTGAACTATTTCTGTTAAGATGAATTAATTAAAATACATAAATCAAACGTATGTTCAATATCAATTGGTGACTATCATATAAAAATAGAAATGAGGTCTCGGCAGACCTTTTTGAGGCTTTTGTCACCTTTCCATCGAATTCAAAATGTAAATAAAAATTGTGATCATTTCATTGAGACTTTGAGGTCAACAATCACAGTATGTACAAGAATGTGTTTGAAGTCAGCATCGGCTGTCGCTGCGATCCAGAGTTAACAGCGCCCCCTCTAGAGTTAGTCCCATTTGGAACCCCTCCTGCCAAAACAGAAAAATAAGTAAACCAGCAGCCCCACGAAAATGAGCAAAAGGGTCAATGATGAAATTATTTCAGCAGGTGGAATCTGTTTGAAACATGTCCGGTTGAAGGGACAGTTTACCCAAAATTCATGTCTTTGGAACACAAAAGGAGATCATTTGATAAATATCCAGTTTGGTGGACTCAGTACAATGGAAGCACTTCAATAATTGCAGACTAATTTTAGCATTTAATAAAGCACCCAAAAGCATTGGTAAGAATGTTTATATGGCTTGCTAAAAATGTTCCACTTTGATCAGGGTGATAAAACCATATTTAGGCAGATGTAATTGCACAAAATACGATGCAGGTCGTCATTTTGGGTGAACTATTCCTTTAACATTTAAAATAACTTAAATAAAATTACAATATATACTTAAGTTACATTCAAATAGTTGTCCTGAATCTTGGATTTATATATTCTGAGGTATTTATATTTGAATGGTACATTAACCATTAAATATTTGTTAATAAATGACTTGCTAGTAAAAGTTACTGTACAGGACTAACATGGCTCTCTGAAATTTGAACCGCCATGATAAACATTCATTTTTCAAATGAGAGAAACAATCACACAGCATATCGTTATAACAAACAGACATAAACACAGAAATAAACTATATCTTGACATGAGGAGCAAAGAAATATAAAACACAGTTCTGCTAAAAATAAGAAAAAGACAAACAGCCCTAGCTGTCAGTTCTCATTCACTGTTCTGTATGGAAAGATGTGTCACAGACGTGTCAGTTATACCAACTGTTCTTGTGTCATAACTCATTGCAAGGTGCTGAACTGGATTATGAGCATATTCAAATATCACAAATGAGAACTGAGAGCTACACGAGCGGATTTCCAGTGAATGAACTTCTTACTTTCACTAAGAAAAAGACCTTCTCTATGTGTTTGATGGAACAAAAAAGTCTTGGTTTGGAACATGAGGTTGAGTAAATAACAAAATTTTCAAATAAAAAAATCATACACAAATGTGAACCTAAATGTTGTAAAGCCATTTTAAAATACATGTGACTAATATACACTTGAGGTGAGGCACAAATAAACATGGATTACAAACCATCGTTGCCGCTGAGAGATCGGGGGAGGCATTGAGGGTGAAGAGAGAGATTAAGATAATTGAATTATCCAGGATTACAGCTTTTATAGACACAGAAGTATAAATGTCACCTAATACTCTTGTAACAGGTAGGATGTCCTCAGAAAGCAAAACTTTAATTTAATCCTCTGAATGATTGAAGTCAGAATTAAGATGCACTGAGACAAATCCTGCCAGCCAAACGATTCAGCCTCAAATGATTCCTTTGATCTATTAATACTGTCTGCCAATCATGCTGGCAGCCTCTGTTGTTTGTTAATGACACACACAATTGACTGTATTTGTTTTTCTCATATCTGGAACTCTGTCCTAAACCTACTTCAAAGCGTACGAGCAGCATTCCAAAAATGATTTACAACATCACTCTTTTTTGTACCATTTAAATGTGGAAATATTCAAACTGCTTTAGAGACAAAATGAAAACAACAGGCTGTGGTAAGATTGTAATACTACAATATTGTCCACTTATTATTGTTATATAATAGTTTTCACTATCGTTAAACAAACATCTATTCCTGTTGTTATAGCAGCACATCTCAAAATATATGCATATTAGCTAAAACAACTGTCTGCTTTTTATTTCATTGCTGTAGGTGATTTTTGTGCCAAACAGAATTGCAAAAATTGTTGCTAAGCAGGTGCCTCATCTTCTATTTATTAGACAAACAGAGAGCTCCGCCCCTAACCGGCATTATTGCTGCTTCAGATGCTGCTTCTGCTTCTCTGATTTGCTAACATGTGCAGGGCGGAGTCAGATTTCTATGTCTATGTCAGGTATCTATCAGGTTGTCGGGAGAGTTTATGGAGAGTTTATGCTCGGTATACTAAAATAAATAAATAAGATTATCTTTTAGCAGTAAAAACATTTCTAAAAAAGTAGGAAAAGCTTAACGTTCTCACCTGCATCTCATCCAGTTTGGACTGAATACCTGGAGTGAAGACCGCAGGTCCACAGATAAACGGATCGAATGGTTCTGCTCCAAAAAGGTCTGTATCTATAACACAGCCAGACAAACAAAGTACTCATTTGTCTTTTGGCAGACACCTTTACCCATAGTGACTTCAGCCTATTACAGGAACAACCCCCTGCAGCAATGAGGGCTTAACATCTCTGAACCCGAAACCTCCTGACAGCAACTAAATATCCAAACATCATCCATACATGAACCTATAGAGGGAATTACAGGTAAAGCTGCCCACCATCCAATGACTCATTTGTTCTTACACATTTATTTTTACACACATTTAAAGCATTTTTCTACTATGACATCAGACGGTTATGTATTTTGCACTTACGGTGCATGAAAATAGATTAGCAGAGCAGAGATAAAGGGCTCCACCTGTTTCTTTTGTAGACAGTGGGTGGTACGCTGATGATATCCCGTTACTCTTCACTCTTGTTATTGGAGACTCCGGGGTGAATGGAACCATATCAAAAATGTCAGTAGAGGGCGCTCTAGCTTGTATGCTTCCAGCCTGATGACCGCATGCACAAAAAACTCATTAAGAGAGAACCAGCCAGACCACAACCAAACTTCATCTGACTGATGATTAATAAAACATCGACCCCCAACAGAATTGAAATATATTAGGAATAGATTATCCAACATTTAAAAGACTTTTACTATTTATGTTGTTCCACACCTGTTGGTGTTGGAATGAACAATAAGAAGGTGCTTCATGATGCCACAGAAGAAATATTTTTGGCTGTATGGTTCCTTAAAGAACCTTTAACGTCTGTAAAACTTTGTTTCAGAAAAGGTTCTTCACAGTGGAAAAATGTTCTTTAGACTATAAAAATGGTTCTTTTAAGAACCTCTGACTGAATAGTTCTTCGGGGAACCAAAACTAGTTCTATGGCATCACTGAAAATCTTTTAATTTTAAGAGTGTTTTCAAACTTGGAGAGTCATGATGCAAGAACCAATTCTGTTTGGGATCACTGATGTAAAACTTACTGTGATGTGTATTGACACATCTTATGTAAATGCAGATTTGATTTGAGAGCTATAAAAACATTTTCAGTTCATATTCATGTTTTTTTGTCATTTGTGTGGAAAAGAGCAGCAATAATCTCATCTAAGACATACACAAAGGATGATTATTTTTGGATGAACTAATCCTTTAAGTATGAGAAATTCAAATTCAGTTTAGGGTGTAAGATTTGAATTAAACTGTGTAATTAAATCACATGCAAAGTACACATTGTTTTTCTGTGTGTTGATCTAAATCCAAAAATACAAGACATTTACACGAGGTCGTGGCACGATGTAGCCACTTGTGGGTTGTGAGTGGGTGGGATTAGCAGGAGGCGGAGTGAGCAAGCTTGCTGATTGGCTGGAATCAGGTGAGCTGACAGGCGTTAGAGTGACAGAAGAGATCTCAAGGCTGGACAGTGAGGTGACATCATCAGCACACCAGGATAAAACAGACTCTCTCTGCAAAGTGTACAGTTCACAAACAATATGCAGGTGCTAAGATACAGAACTTTGAGTAGATAGATACTGTAGAGATAGAGATAGAGATTGACAGGCAGACAGATAGGCAGACAGATAGTGAGAGAGGTCTCATTAGTGAGAGACTGGAGGTCTCATTTCCTCCTGGACATACCGATGAGCAGCGAGAACCCATCGTCTGCCCCTCCAGTTCTTTAAGCTTCTTCTTCAGTTTTGAGTTCTCCATCTCCAAATCCTGAATCTTTCATTAACACAAGCATGTTGTACAATCACTGTCACGTTTCGGTTCGTTAATCAAATGAGAACATTTTTATTAAAGTATATAAAATAGCTGAGAAAATTGCTGTGTGATGATTATTTAATGACATTTCACTAAAAAGACAGCAGGGTGAGTAGATAACGCCTAAAGCCGATCCTAAATGTTTGTAGACTGTAGTTGTAGACTGATCGAAACTTTATAAATGGCAGATCAAAATCCATCTCAGTGGGGCACAAAAGGTGATAAAATGTGGAAATCCCAGATAAATCCCAGTTTCCATTAGCACCACAGCTTTTCTGTATGACATCACATCCTGTGAGCGGAGGGCTTCAGAGAACTCAAGCTGGCACTGAGCAATCAATTCAAGCATTAAAACAGTCCACTGTAAGCTCCTTAAAATCATTTAGAGTGTTCTGTGGTCAAATCTTACTCGTTTCTGAAGGTTTCCAATCTGCTTTCTTGTCTCTACATCTTTTCCACCAGACTCCAGGAATTTTTTGTAGGCCAGATCGAAGGCTTGTCCAATGGCAAGTGTGATCTCCTCTGCCTGGATGAGATTAACACGCACTGAAAACCGAGCTTTCTCGAAACATTTCACAAATGTTACTGTATCGACGCTTACATAACGAACTTACACATTTTTCACTGTCAAACACGTAGCACATGTGTTTCTTTGTCTCGGGATGTGTACAAATAAAGGTAAATATTCTTTTATCCGTTTTGTCGTCTGCGCAGAAGGACATTCTGTGAAGTTGGCAGTTATGTTGAATCTCCTGGAACAGGCGAGAGAGAAGATCTGAGCTGATCGGCCTGTTTTAAGTAAAGCAGTCATGTCTCCCAACAACAAATCAAAAGAAGTCACTGTGCGGCGTGCTGCGAGTCTAGAGTTGCAGTAAGTCTATTTTTGCTGCATGAGATGCGATAACCCTGCAGAAAATGCTGGGAAAACGCATTGTACCCGCATTACTACTCTGTCTAATGCAATACAAGCGATAAACACTGCTGTATGTTTGACTGACAATTTAAGCTCGGTTTGGGTTTAAGCTCTCTTAGATGTAATTACCATTTTTATATAATAATGCCCCCCCGTATGTAAATTAGATATCATTATGATCAAGTTTGCAATAATCCTTAATTACCTCAGCCTGATAATCATTTTTAACATTTATATTAAAGGAAATTATACCCAGAAATCAGACCTGCAGGTGTCTGAAAACAAAATATGAGCCTGCAGTTCTGCATACATGGGTGTTGTGAAACAGGTCACACATTGAAGAGTATTCAGCAATAACACAAATATACTACAAGTTGCATAGCTCACAAAATGTTATTTAACATTTTATTTAATAAGAGTATTTGGTGTCCTCATGTTTAAAGACAGTTTGAGACATTTTTGAGATCTCCACTTCATCTCTCTGCTGTCCAAGTAAGCAACTGTAAGAGATGATTGTTTGTTATGGAACAGCCCTGACTGCTTTCAGTTCCTGGCAGAACTTTTGAAAGCACTAGTTTGTTTTGAACATATAATTGCATTAATCAAGCCCTAATTGGTTACTTTAACTGCTGAATTAGTTAAATTAGCTCAGCATCGGAATGAAATAATTCTGTCAGTCGTGCTTAAAGCACTTAATTGGCACGACATTAAACAGTAAATGTTTGAAAGATAAGGTAGCACATTTAATTTTCTGCTAAATTGCATTTCATTGCTCTGTCAGAGCAGGTGTGAGATGGGTAATGGGCTAGTTCATGGGCTGCATATTTAAGTGTTGCTCCTGAGTCTGAATTAGGCTCACCATGCATGAAATCACATCACCATGTAAAGAAAACTTAAAAAACCTTCGTTTTTGGGTCCAGTATCTTCACACCGTATATAGAGATCTGAAGTTCCACTTTAGGAGTTTTTCGTCCCTCTGACTTCTTGATGTGCCTTTGAAACTGAGAAAAGCACAGCTGATTTACCACAGAAATACACCCTATCAAGGGGATTGCAGGCATAGCTAGAGGTGTTGATTTTTAAAAAATGTTGCCAGAGAGCAGCAGAGCATCCGGTGGAATAAAATGTTCCCAAACACGCCTCAAGAGCAATTCACTGACCTGGAGAAAGTCGCAAACTTGAGATAAATTGGGCGAGAGACATATCACTTAAGAAGAGGACATCGTTACATTGCCCTACATGTCCCCTTAAAATACTGCTGCGAATGAGTCGCCATGTTATTTTGGTCTCACACAGGTTTACTTAAGTTCTGTGCGACTGTCTGGTTTAGTTATGAAATCTTAAAGCCTGTGCAAAACTCACTGTGATGCCATGGTGTGGTCAGTGGTTGCCAGGGAGTAGCTATGCAGTTGCTATGGTGTTCTTAGTAGTGTTTAGTGCATTGCTATGTCATTACTTAGTCTAATAGGTTAATCATAATAATAATAATTGATTTTTCTGTGATCCAAATTAAAAATTGTACCCATGTCCCCAAGTATAATGTTCTAGTGTAAAGACAATTGCCATCAACAATCTGCACAGTTTTTGCTGTCATTTATGTTGATAGTACAAATGGTGATGGAACTGGGGTTATATGATATACAATTCATATATATTATATATATTACTAATCCATAATGCTAGCAATGCTTGCCTTAGCAAACATACATGAGTGCATAGAAAAACTAATTTTACCAACACAGTCATGAAAATATCTTATTTTTGTAAATTCCGAAAAAAATACAGCTTATTCATCCAAATTACATAACTGTTTTTCCTTCCAGTTTTCGCTTTGTGTTCACTGCAAAGTGAGCCTGTAATATAGACTTTGGAAGGAAACTTTGCCTTTTAAAATGTCTGTAGATTGACATTTAATTAACACAGTCGCTTCTGGCTCATAAACTCAGAATGGAGGGACTGTGAGCACATTTTACAGCCCATAAATGTCTAGAATAGTGGAACGCACATACCTTCAGCTTCCTGACAGCCACTCGGACCATGTCTGTCCCTTTGGGCTGGTCCACCTCTGTGATTCCCAAGAACTACAGGAGCAAACACTTTTACTACAAAGTCAGAACACCACAAATCTCTGCAGTAACAGAACCCTGCTTCTACAAAGTCTGTTTATTTATATTACATTTACATGTATTTAACATTTTTATCCTTACAGTGTATTCCAAGTGTACACTTGAGTATTTTTGTTCCTGTGGAATTAAATCTTAGTGATTTTAGTAGAATCATGATCTACCAGCTACAACCATTTAATCTGATTATTTACTTTGGGGGCCGAATTTGTACCCAAAAAGTTAGGCAAACTTGACAAATCTGAGCAAAACTTCCTTTTGGGAAGGTCCTCATTTGTAAACATGCTATAAAAATAGAGTAAAGTTTTCTGTAAGGGTTACAGTGTGCGTTAGGTTATATTGTTTAAAACTAAAAATAAGAGTATGGAATGTCCCCATTTAGATAGATAAGTAAACGTGTGTGTGTTATTCTGCTCTGGCAAGTGATGATGAAAAGTATGATGATGAAGGTCAGAAAAGGTAAGTACAGTAAGCTCCAATAACACATCCTCTGCACACGCACACACGCACACACACACACACACACACACACACACACACACACACACACACACACACACACTCCCAAGTGCATTTAGTACAACACTGAACATCCATCATTTCAACAGCTTCAGTGGGGCAGGTTATCTCTCTCACACTTACACACACATCTCACATCCCAAAGTCAAATACATGGTGTACCGCTTGTATTACGCCCCGGGCCGGAGTGGTGAATTTGCAGTATATAACTACCTGCAGGGTGACTGAGTGTGCGTGTGTGTGTTTTCCACCATGTAGTACATACAGTAAAACCACAGGACAAACGTGTATTAAACTGTACCTTTGCATTATACACAACTTGACTTTTCACCAGGGCTTCAGGTGTGTGCATGCTTGCTTTATCTGGATCAAAACAGAAAGGAGATGATTCAGTAAGTGTACGGACAGCTGACAGGTACATTTCCAGCAGACCAGCAGCTCCTGCAATCTAACCAAACATCTGAGGTCAAACATAATGTAATTATATGTCAATTAATGTCACAGAAAAGCTAATGTTTCAATTTTAAAATGACATGCTCGTGCCTCCTGTGGTCCATCTGCTAATGAAGTAATTAACGTCATGTTACATTCCCAACAGTCCCCAGAACTGCTCTTAAATCAATGAAATAATGTCAATATGGTCAAAAAAGTTGATAAACGCGTCTACAGTCGACTATAAAAACTCCTTTTCTGAATGTTCCTGTTGACCAAAAAAGGAAATTAATCTTCAGTCTATCAGAGAGCAGCAATTTGTCCTAGTGGACGGACTGATGTGTTCTGCTTTATTTCCTGTTGCCTGCGTAGGTGTTGATGAAGGGCCCCTCCGTGTTGTTCTCTGTGCAGCTGAGGGTGATATTGTGTGTTGATGAATTGGCAGGAGGAGACCTCTGTGGTCAGTGCGCGCTGTCGCGACGCAGACCTGACTCAGCTGGGCAGGCTCGCACAAAAAAATGAAAGAAAACAGGGAAAACAGTGGGAGAGAGAGGGTGAGAGAGAAAGAGAATAAAAGATGAAGGGCCTATGAGACAGCGAGTATGAAAGATGGCCCTCAGAGTATAAGAACTGCCATGCAGACGAAAAACCAATAACATAATGAAGCTGACAAGCCGTCCAGTCCTTTGCCAAGCAGAGGACAACACTCTCAACATTTATTTGACACCTTCATCACAGAACCTTATAACACAGACTCCTCAGCATTCATTACCACACACACACACACACACACACACACACACTTTAATCATCCAACACTCCTGCTGCACACCAATTAATGCATGACAGCGAGAGAGAGAGAGAGAGAGAGCGAGAGAGATAGAGATGCTGCTGCTGTAATAGCTTCAGGACATTAGAAAAAGACTTACTTTAAGTTCTAGATGTCACAAAGGTTCTTTAAATGTGAAACTAGATTTTTATAGTTTCTGAATAAAATGCGAAACTTGCCGCACAGTTCTGGAGTTTGTTTGACAACTGAGTCTTATGACTAGAACTCACCAAAGAACTCTATACAGTGGCCCAGGACGGCTCAGCTCTGTCTCTTTAATATTTCTGAGGCCAACATATGATTGGAGACCCCAGGGACTGTGTACATCTCTCCAGTCGACTGAGACAACCCTCATGTCTCTATGATACTGCCGCCTATAGTACGTATGATGGGGACTCTGGAACAGATTCTTATCACTGTCAATTAAAGTCTATGAGGCCGAAAACTTGAGTCTGAAGTCAGAAATGCATATGAAATATATGCAGCATATCCTTCCTTAACAAGTTACAAGATGTTGGGTTACTGCTTAGGGGTTTACAATTTTTGCCTTAGCAAGCACTTGATTTAACTGTTGCACATCAGATTATTAGCGAAGCCTTGCGACAATCGTACTTATGTTCATGACATCACAAAATTCTTTTATTTGCCAAACATTGCGACAGATCTAAAGAGGCATCACAAAGCACAGATGAGTCATGCACCACAATAATTAAAGGTGATTTAATAACTCATTACACCAAAGAAGTTAAACAGAGCAATTAACAGGTTAATGTAGTCCACTGGTCTTTAAACTTCAAAATAATAAAGGTGGCATCAAGGAAACAGGTCCATTTTTAGCTTTACCCTTTGCGCTTCTCTTTACCTCCCTGAGCTACAGAAAGGTTACTGCATGGCTGGACGTCTCTGTCCACAGCTCAGGATAAAAGGTCATCTTGTTACGCTGCAACCGATTGGCTGTCAGTTTGTACACAAATAATCATAAAGGGTAAACATTCAAAACATCCAGTGATAAACAAGAGCACAGACAAGGTCACTTAATATGCATTAAATTAGGTGCTAGAATACAACCTTTTGTTAAGGTGATTAGCATGCTAGTTTTAGCTCACAATCACTTTTGCTTTGACAAGAAACGTATTTTATACACATATTTTATGCACTGCAAAAATGACATCATTGTGATTTATATATTGCATTTGGAAAACATTTTTCTCATGCATGGTTACTTTTAAATTCCCATCAACTGGACAAGTTACAAACGGTACATTAACTTAATACCAAAAATACATCTGATAAGGCAGGCTTGATGTTTTCAGATGCATACAGAATATACTGTAAGTTATAAGGATTTGTTTCTAGACAATGACTTTAATTAGAATAAAGAATATATGACATTTGTGATACTTCCTGTGTGCAGTAATATTACTCGTACATTCTGTAATTATTAACCTAAAAAAAAATGTATTTTTAAGTTATTAAAATTCCCTAATTTCCCCTTTTATAACAAGCATCTGAGATAGACACACATTTATACGTGGGAACTCTTTGTTTTGAGAATTCATTGTGCAATTTGTGTTGAATAACTTATTTTTCTTTAAAAGTTTTGCCATTTTTGGTTAATGACGAAGCATGAATCATTTACCTTGATTATCTATTTATGCCTGAAACCTTTAATATTCCCTTTGAATCATTTGCCATTGACACGGTGCATTCAACACAAAAACTGTTTACACAGAACAAAGTGTCCCTCAGTGGTCGTTAAGGTCAATGGAGGAGAAGTCCCACGTAACTTCTAGTTCATTAAGCTGCACAATCGCCTTCTGAAGAAGAGCAATCGTGTGTTTGCACCTAATGATAATTTCAGCCAACGAACGAGTCTCGCTTGAGACCTATAAAATATTCAAACCAACCTACTGCTGCATCTGCTGGCAGAGATAAACTCACGAAACGTGCACTGTGACCACACCGGCAGGTCCAGAGGCGCTTCTGTCACGGCCATTAATAAAGCATTAGCTGGAAGGCAAACTTTCTGTGGGAAGCAGGTTCACCGCAACAGGAACTATGTCACCTACAGTATGAATCCTGGTCTATCTGTGGTGTTCACATTAGGCAAAGTGTG
>JAZGTI010008996.1:0-19402 GCA_036877585.1 Botia kubotai | reverse complement strand
GTGTAAATTGATCTCAGGTGAGCCAATCACAAGTGGTCAGCTGAGACACAGCTGAGACACATCACTGTTTACACCCAGTAGTAAAATGTCACTCAATGCATCTCCTGTGACCACTGGGGTGTCTGGGTTTATGACTACACACATCACTCACTATGTCAGTATGTTACTGTGTTAACAAAGCTTAAAAATGTTCAAGTAAGAAAGTGAGCACACAGGTGGTTTTTCATTATCTAGGACAAAGTGAGACGCGATGAGAGATGCAATGCGTTTTCAACTAGCTGCAAATTTGGTTTACGTGATTGGATCACTTTAATGTCTTTGGCCCAAAATGGGTATTACTAACAGGTGTAACAGGGTCACAAAGACACACATCAGTGTCAAGCAGACAGGAAGTGAGTAACCTCATTATTCATGAAACGCATTCCTGGCACAAATACAGACTTTCTTACCTTCTCGTTTTTTTTCACTACTTCATCCTTTTCACGATGGTCTCCCGAGCCCTGGCAGCACCCTTATCGGGCAGCCATTGATAAATGAAGTTAAGATAAAGGAAAGAGGAGCTAATTAATATCGAGAGGAGCTTTGGGTTACACATCGATACAGAGCCTAAAACAAGATCTGACTTTGGAGGGACAGAGAGAGAGAGAGAGAGAGAGAGAGAGAGCTAAAGAGAGAGAAAGAGAGATAACAAAGAGCTTGTCAAAGCTCTGAGGCATTGTGGGCCTCCATTGAGCCACGTGTGTAATGATCGCAGTAATAATTTGCAGAAGAAAGCAGGGAGCTATCTGCGCCCTCCTGTGATGCGACGTACACGCTCATGTACAATCAGATCAGATTTCGCATTTGCATTGGACAGCGCTACGCTCAGAAGTACAACAACAGACCTTATCGGACCAAGATCTGTGACGGGAAGAGAGAACTAAACAGGCCCGGAGGAAAAACTTCATAGGCCGAGATCAATAATCAAACCAAATGAGACAAGGGTATAAAAGGACAAAATTGCACTTAATAAATAAAGTGTAACTTGTGGTAAAGACAGCACGACAGACAAAATTATCTAATTATCTAACATTTTACGAGGATGGTTTAGCAAGATACAACTGCTTCCTTATATAGAAATACAGACTTATAGCAGCAGACCCTACAAATTTCCATGTAAATGAGAAAACATATACACGATACATCTAAAGCAAGCACAGCATCCGTTTGGCTGAATGCTTCTGTTCTCAGCGCATAAAATGACAGGAAAACAATTTGCCTTTCATAGCACCTGTCCGTCAAATGTCGCTGGGGGTGTGTTTATGCTCAATGTTATGACAAGCTCTTACGGATGGAGAGAGTGTGTGGCCACCAGAATAAAACACTGTATGTATGTGTTCTGTGTTTCTGTTGAGTAAGATAATATCACAGTTAAGCAATACTATAATGAAGTAATTTAATACTCAGCAATTTAGGATGTAACACACGTATTTGGCTTTCCCAACCAAATGGCTAAAAATTTACAAGACAGCGTCTATTTGATAATATTGAGCTAATGTTGGGGCCAAGACTGTTCTGTTTCTTTTAACAAAATTGTGAAGGCTTATAGTTCACACCTTTTAACACAGTACATGTCTTTTCACAACAAGACAAAAACATGAACGACGAGATTTAAAATCTCATTTCCTGTTTTTTATGTAATAGATGTATAAAAAGCATCTTAATATAAATCAAATTAAGAAACGGCAACAAAAAGCCAATACTACAGACAAACATCTTGGACATAAATCTACAAACACCAACACATGCATTAAAGACATGTAGCTTTACTCAGAACAAAGCAGAAGACTAGTAAAGACAAACAGCACTGAATCTTTCTGATTATAAAACACCAGATGTAAACACCATTGTCAGCAAATCATCAGATGCATCTATGAAGAGCCTCTTTCATTGATGTCTTGTATTAGTCAATGAAAACCTAACAAACGGAGAGTCTCTCACTAATTGGATATATTGCCCTATTTGAGTTTTCTCTGAAAATGATCACAGGCCTTTTTTAATGTAATATCAAAAGATACCATTTATGCAGTACAACCTTTTATATTAGACGCTGACCATACAAGCCAAAACAACACAGAAATCATTCCGTATGGGGTTAAATTATGTATTATATAATTCAGGCTTTCTAACTAAAAGCAATACTTGGTATCTAAAAGTCTAAAGATGAGCAAACAGAGATCAAAGCCTATGGGAGATGTGTTTGTAGATGTCTCTCTAATGTTGCATCATGGTTTTAATGGTGATCTTGTCACGTAAATGTCCGGTAAGTCACATGCCCATGAATACGAATAAAAATTTGATACAAATTTATCATAATGCATAAATATAGATATGAAAATGGAGATAACGATATAACATATGCTCCTATAACTTATTGCTTAAGTAACCTTCTTTCTTGCTTATTATTATGTTTTATTCCTTCTTTTTGGATAACCTCCTCTTGGCTCTGGGTTTTTAGTTTACTGGGGATGAATGAATCTGGGCACTTGGCCAAACTCTCAGCCCGTTCCTTGGAAAAAACAGCTCACATTTGCATTTACCTTTTTCTATGTTTGCCTTTCTAAATATGCAGTAGTAGTTTAAAGACATTGTAATTTATGGTAACTTCAGTATTACTGTTTGTTTAGAATAAATCTGTAACTCCTCCAACACGGCAGCTTTGTTTCAGCCTAGTGAGCTGCCAACCTAGACAGCATTGTAAGGCATCTCGGGCACCATTCCAAACAGCAGGCAGCAAAATTATGTCGCCTTCAAAGATACCTTGTTTTTGGCCAAACTGAAGGCAGCACCACATGTACCCTTTGTGGATAAGGTGATCCCAGAATGCACTGCGACGAGCTTAGTGAATAAATTCATCTAAAATGTGAAAACGAGTGCAGAAAAATGCTGATTTTAAATACATCTACCTCAATACAAAAACTTAGTGATATAAGTCCCATTTAATTTCAATTTAATTTCATCCAGCATGAATGTGTTTTGTGTATATCTTGGGATGAGACACGTCTCTCGCGATTATGAGAGTTATTTGTGTTAGCAAAGTCACTTTCTTCCTATGCACTGCGAATTCTCTGGCTATAAATTGCCCAGTGCCTGCGTTTACGCTCATCAAAGGTTCTATTAAGCGGAAGGTGGTAACAGCAGGAAACCTGCAAGTTGTGATCTTAACACATTTTATCTTTGTGTGAGATCACAGATCACCAGACGACAGAAGTGTTACGTTAAAATGCTGCTAAAATCATGATTATAATGGGCAGAGACATGTTCCTGAACAGGTGTCTGTTTGCATCTCCTTTACATTCTGCAAAAAGTTCTGCTGTGGAAATGACCTTGACAAAACCATTTTTCTAAGACATTTTACAAAAAAAACCTGCAGTATTGCTTCATTCATAAAAAAATTAAATAAAAACAAAATGCCGGATTTGCATTTCTGAGCACACATTTCTTGCATCCTGAATTTGCATAAAAAGCTCACAAGTCCCTTTTTGAGAAATTCCTTACATGAAGAACATTTTCAAAACAAAACAAGCGTACTCCAGAGGCCTCATGTAAGCAAGGTAATAGTGAAACAGCTTCTGTATTTCTCACTTGCTAGCACATCAGAAAGAACAGTGCTGTGTTTTTATTGGTTTTTGTAACCCATCATCCATCATACTCATGGAGGGGAAAGAAAGTTCTGAAGAAAGTGTTAAAAAGTGTGAAAAAGTTAAAACTATGAAAACCTTCCGACCAATTAGGAAGTATGAATTGACTTGATTTGTGATACAGCAAATGACACTTAACTATTCAGACAGGATTACTCATGGGTCAGGGAATTACATAAAAGCAAAACAACTAGTTTGGACAACTATACGTGATTAGTTCTGCCACTAACCACATGACTTCAGGTTTAGCTTGTTCTATATATGGCGACAACGGGAGTTAAATTCCTTTCTCCGCACGAGTCCTAGTTTGGCTAAATGACATTTGTGCTGTGTATCAACCTGCATTTGTCAAATATATCTGGAATTATGTGAAATTGAAAAAGCGAACTCTTTGTGATGGCAACCCACAGGTTTACACAAACTATAATCTGGCATAAAATGTAACACATTGACAAAAACTATAATCACGAATCTCAGATTCAATCACACACTCAATGCAGCACAGGACCAGAATCAGCAAAGACCCGTGACACTGCATGGCACAGTGCAAGTCATCTATATACTGTACATTCACTACATTGACTTCATTAATATACATACAGTGCACACTGTAAATCAAATGAACAGCCCAGCTAATTTTATTTACATGTATGTATTTGGCAGATGCTTTTATCCAAAGCGACTTACAGTGCATTCAAGGTATCATTTTTTCAATGCTCTACTAGTTGAGCTACAGGAACACCTAACTGATAACTATTCTTAATATCTAGTTAAGTAGTTAAACAGTGTAGTCATGCAGACCCTTAGACATCTTCCACCTGTTTTAATCTGACATTTTGTTATTATTTATATAGCGGACTGCAGGCGCCATACAGATTTAGCTCATGTACATGTACAAAGGTGGCTGCATGTTGTTTGCTTATGTCTCCTTTATTCTTCTTTGAGTGTCTGCAAACTGAACACAAAATAAATGTGTCTCCTGACAGCGAGACATTGTTCTATCAGTCAGCATTAACAGTCTGAGAGCAGGGACCGGGGATCTGCCGATGTGGGGCTCCGCTCAGTGCGGTCCGGGGCCAGACAGCCAGACGCAGGGGAAATGAGCTCCATTACTGAGGTGGCCATGTTGGGGCTGGGAGATTGGGCTGGCTCTTATTGCCTGTGTTTGGAACAAATGGGAAATGTGATTCCCTGAGGCCTGAGACAGCCGAGAAGGGACGGCTGATCATTATACACTAACATCACCGGTACAATGGAGATGACAAGGGCACGGGGCCCCAGAAGAAACAAATGATGGAGTATGTGCTAGGTGTGAAAGAGAGTATATTTGTGTGTTTGTACTCATATATAAAGGGCAGGGCTGTGCTTAATGTCGAGCAGACAGTAGCACACGCAGTAATGAGGAGAGGTGAAAGAAGGTTTCTCATCCTCCAGCATTAACCTTTCTCTCAGTTTTTCATTACCCTGTTACATCCTTCAATTCTTGTTTTACTCATATACTAGCATGCCGTCCCCTCGCCCTCCCGCTCGAGTCCCTGGCCGTGAAGCAGGGCAGGACGAGCCAACAGACTCACTCAGATCAAAAGCCAGTGAGGAAGCTGGCTATCATGTTGTTTGTAAATGGCTACCTCTGCTTACAGAAACATAATTAGAATGATTTAAACTCAAATTTAATGATTTGCTGAAGTCCACAGTATGTACACAAGTATCTAGCGACAGCTATATAGTGTAAGAGAAAATACTGCTTTTATACAGCGGCATAGTTCGTAAATCAATCCCATGATGCATTGAGGCATAAACAAAAGTCAGTTTTGGTCAATAATGTTTATATTTTAATATTTATTTTTTATCTTTTTTATTTTAAATGTGACAATACGAAAACATAAATGCTTTAGTTTCTGCTGTAATAAAATTAGTTTTGTGTTACAAACTTCCGAAATTCTAGCATCATAACAACCACCTCTGAACACACGATTCGCAGGATGCTGGGCTGTATGTGACCTCTCTCACCCATACACACATACGCTTGCACAGTTTGACCAACAGACCCACCGCAAAAACATTTGTTTCAGGTTTTCCTCACAGCCACAAGCAAAGAGTACAGAGCTTCAGCGCTGGCTCCTAGTTAACCTCAAATACACATCACACAACCCTCTGCTACTGCCTTCCACACAGGGCAGGTGAAATCCCCACCGGTCACAATTATACAGCCAAGCACCTTCATCAAACACCCAGTGGCCGGGAGCATGTCTGACGCGCCGCAGCTCTAATTCACTCCTGTTCCAAACTACACTGCATAAGGACCAAATAGCCATGAGCAAAAACATCTATCCATCCACCTCTCCCGCACCTAGCCGTGGAGGGAGGGATAATGGTGCTGTTTAGCGGTTGCCGCTTGGATTCGGTTAGCAGGTACGGTTGGCTTTTTTGCAAGCCGTGGCAAATGTAAAATGCATTATTCATGTTTTGTGATAAAACTTTGCAACGTGCCTTGTGTGGCGCGTGTCGACGGAGTTCAGAGTAAAGAGCTCTCCGTCTCTCTTTCGCCACATTTCTGTGTTGTAAATAAACCGAGACCTGAACAATGTTCAGCTGTTGAATTGAGGTGACAGAATTATGCAATCCAAATGTTACAAAATGCATCCACTTTGCACACACATTTATATGACTTTGTCTGACTTCATTAATCAATCTACTCTGCTCACAAAAACAGCTCGTTTAAACCAGTCTAGCTGGTCTCTGGCCAAGCTGGTTTTCTGCTGGTCAGCCTGGTCTCCCAGTCTGGTCAGTCTTGTTTTTTGCCAGCCTGACCAGTAGTCGGGTGCTCAAAACTCTAAAAACCCTCTAAAACCGCAACACTAGACCAACCTGACAAAATCAGCTAAGACCAGCAAACTGGCTTAGGCTGGTTCTAGGCTGCTTATTGCCCAGCAGGGTACCGACGCCTTAGCAAATGCTTCATGTCCGAAGTAGAAAGAGAGAGCGAGGTAGTTAAAGAGTCCCTCTCCTCCAAGTTGTTATAGTGGGGAGCTTTGGTGAGTGAGAATAAAAGCTATTGTATATCAAAGGAGTGCATACACACAATGCATCTGCCTCCCTGCAAACTCAAATAGAAGGCCTGACAGTATATCAGCTTAAACCCTTCACGCTTCGATTTCAAAGCCCTCAGTCCAACAACACTGCAATTCGAGCTGCACCTAAACCAATAAATGTAGTGTACTTCAGAAAACGGTATAGGGTCCATTTTAATAGCTTTTATACTGGTTTAATTTTGTTGTTACTTGAAGGGGAGAATGTTGATTCATTCCAATCACTGATCAATTGGTAAATTAATGAGAATGATTTACAAGAGGCATGTGAAAAACAAGTCAAACAACAAACAAATCAAACATTTCCAGGGCAAAGATAGAAAGGAATATAACTGCGTATGTTATCCTGCCAGAGGATCTAATAATTAACATCGCATTAATATTCCTTCCACAGAGTCTGGGTGACTGTGAAAGCTCCTGTGAAATGCAAATCGCTGTACACAGAAGCTTCAGAGTGGGAACTTTGTGACTGCAGGGGAGGGCTAACATTCTCACCCAATAGAACTTACAAAATTTCAGGTACCCCACTGATGACAGTAGGACTGGAAAGACACAAACAGACTGACACTACATGCTTTGACTTGAAGAGGAATATTCAACACAAACTCTGGGCTTTTATATCTAATCAAAGTGTAATTCAGCCCTCAAAGATGGCAAAATAGTGTAACGTGTGCTGTTTGGCAAAAATAAACGGTTTGACTGCCTGGACAAATCCAAGAAGAAATATTTTCAAACAGGGCTTTGTGTTTATTGCTGTATTTCCTTTGCTGATAAATTCACACACAAAACCAAGTGCACCTTCGATCCGAAGAGAACAGTTTGAATATGAAGTGATGCGATCTGTAAATGAGAGCTTGCTTAAAATTCATACCTTTCGGCATGTTCGTAATACTGCCGCTACGATTCGCAAAACTCAAAAAGCAAGAGCGCTATTAAAATCCCACTCCTCCTGTTTACTGGCGTACGGCAAGCAAGATACAAAATGAAATCCATGTCTGCCATTATTGTAAACAGAGTTCTGTGATGAAGACATCAGTGTGTCCCGAATGCAAACACACTGAGCTGAAACAAAATCAGGTACATATTGACATATGTGCTCACACCAAATCCAAGCAAATTATTAGCATCCTGCCAGGAATTCTGGTCTACTTCAGTAAGGATTGTTATCTGTGAGGTGACTCGTAAAAGATGGAAGCAAAGGTTTCTTATGCTCCAAAGCAAGTACTCAACAGAAGGAGGATGGCGAGTGTGTGTCTGGGGTGGATAAGAACCAGTGAAAAGATGAGTTATGAGGTGTGTGTGTCGGTGTGTTTACGATTGCAGAGTTGAAAAGCGTGTGACCGTAGCAAAGATATTGATCAGCGCTCAAGCTCGTAATGATGGCGAAGAATTGGGTTCAGCTATGAGCCCATGATCTTGTGTGGTGCCTTTAGGAGTCAACAACATCTCGGGCATAGAAAACTTCAAAGACAGCAGAAAAGTGGTGCTAAAATGCACTGTCTGTAAAGATATCAAAAAGAACAACCTAAAAATTGTTGGAGCTATAGCTATTCAGTTGCATTAAATGTTCAAATTAATGTAATTTATTATTTTAAGATTGTTTCAGAATTAGAAAGGGAGCAACATTTAAGAACTTCATTCCTACTGAAGCCGTGTAATTGTTCAGGACAGATTAAGTTTGAATTTCTACCTTGGGATCAGCGGTGAGAAGTTTGAAGGCTGCGTACACCTGGTTCTCCTTTACACCTCCACCCAAGTCCAGGAAGTTAGCGGGCTTCCCGCCATTCAGGTCGATGATGTCACACGTTGCCATAGCGAGACCAGCACCATTAACTGTGGACACAGATCAGGGATCAAACATGACTACATGCTATGTATTAAGTCATGATTTGCTTATAATAAGTTTTGCAGTAATGTATTAAGATAGCTAATACAACTAACTCAAGGTGTCAAACTTATTTTACCATCTTTTTTGTTACAATTGTTTTCAGCATACCTAAAGAGAACGCAAACACATTACACGCTAGTCCAAAAACAACTATCAAAAAAACAGTGTCCACTGTAGCCCCACCCCTCCACACACATTTCTGCTTCAAAACACAAATAAAACCTGTCTTCCACAGAACAAGACAACTGTTTCATTGCCCACTGCTTTCTAAGGAAGGCAAATTGTGCTTGACTAACAGTATACAGTGTCAAGAGTGTTTGTAGTATCTGTGTTAGCCAGACCGGCGAGCCGCGCTGTGAGCTGTAAAGCAGCCAACTGATTCAGCCATTTCCTGCTTACCCCACCTTTCCTGGCTACATATCTCCCACAATTCCCTTCTTTAGTGCTGGATTTAACGTGCTGGCACAGACTCTGACACTCAACTCAATAAAGTGAAATTCAGCCGAACAGCTGTCGCTTTGCTGGTTTACAAAGCTTTTAAGGCACAAACTAACTGCGAATAAATTGTGAGAATGCGTTTGTGCCTACACGACAAGGTCAGTCTGAGTCAGTTACGCACATCCTGTTTATGGTATTATACGGCTCTTTCTTGCTGCTTCACTGTGAGCCGTGATTTATATTGAGGGACCGCTTAAACAGTAAACTAACGATCATGTAGTTAAGTCATTTTCTAGAAGATTCTACCTAATTAGAGCTCAGTGGTTCAGGCAGATCCCTGATGGAGCTGTGAGAGAAGTTGCTGGAAAAGATGACTGGATTGACGCCCATTCAGTAACACTTACTCCAAACACTGTTCTCAGGACTAAAATAAATGTGGCAGAAGGTAATATAAAGACTGCTTCTACAGCGGGATTTCAAATGGATTGAGAGAGATGTAGCGGTGAGCTGTGGAGCAGGTTCTCAAACCTCTGGAGTCCATCTGGTATGTCATTTATAATAATTTAACTAAGAAACAGTGGGCTATTGTAAGAACAGTAACTTTATAAACATTGATGCAACAATGGTTTCATGCAATGAAATTTCTTGCATGAAACCAAAGATTCTGGATATATTGGGCAGAAAACGCAAATGTTTCAGCAGCCTTTTGTTCTGAAAAACTAAGCAAATTGTAATAATATTATATTTTACAAGCTATTAAATTGATCTAGTTGACATTGTCTATTGTCTAGTACAACAATAGTATCAAGGCAAATCCATGCCATGTTGACAAATGTTTTATTCTTTCAATAGATCTTTCAATGTTACTTACGTCAAATCCAATTAAACATGCATACTTATTGTTATTGAATGTTGAAGTAACACCTGATTATTTCAGTGCTTAAAATTTCAGTGAACCCTCATATAACATTTTTAAAAACACACCAAAGCAAGCAATGTTTCCATCCAGTCCAATGTACTTGAGGTCATATTTGGCTGCCTCGGTCTCTATGGGGTCGCTCTCTGCTGTGTCGTCCATGGCAAACACAGCTTTCTGCCTGAACTCTGCATTGTCATCAAAGTTGATTTTAGCATCGAAGCAAACAACTGTGAAAAGAAAAGAGAAAAATGTATCATTTTGTTTCATTACTCATTTCCTGGCAACATCTTCACTTACCGGTGTTTAACTATAAAAATAGTCTCGTACTGCAGTTTTTCAGAAGAATTCAATGTCCAGGCATTTTTGTCACGATTCAAGCATGTTTGTTCTGTTCAATGCGCTACCTTAAGGTTGGTGAATAATGGACAAACATGATTTTCTAGTTTTCATTTTTATAGGTAATGTTGAGTGCTTTCCTGTAATAAAATAACAAATAGAACCAACAGTGGTGGCTTTACCAAGAAATATCTTAGTACTAACACATCAGAAAGTACCTTTCTCATGAGGTTTAACACATGAAATGTCCACAAGCATCTCACATCTGTTAGTCTTTAATATGGGGGCACGTGGGGCAGATTGGCTACTGCAGTTCTAAACCCAACAGTTTACACAGAGTGAAAAGAAGACGGATATCTCTAAACACAGCTATGCAACTCTTATAATAACTCTAATGACAAACTTCGATAGTTACACCATGATCTTCTCTGACACTGTGTAGGTGTCTATAATATCTCATGTTACATAGCAACAGTATTCGAAACAGCCACACAATAGTTGTCTGTGACTGTGTGCTTTATGTGGTCGTATGTGACCAGACCTAGAACTATGGTGTTTTGCAGCTTCTGGCTGTTTTCTGTGCCCACGGGGATCTGGTGCTCGCTAACAAAGCTAATCTGTGTAAGAAAGAACACAGAGTGCACCAAGCTATTATCCAGCTCTACTTTATCCTGTTGCTAGGTGAATTTTATTTTATATTTGCAGAGAACTATGGGCATAAAGAGAGAGAGAGAAAGAGAGAGAGAGAAAGCAAACAAGAGTTAAGAAAGCTATTAAGAAACAAGTAACTAGCTCATTTTCAACACCCCACAAGTTGACAGACACTGTCACACCTATTTCTTTATTAGCGACAAAACAATTGTGCATCTTGATAATATGTTTGAAAGCACTTTCAGATTTTTTTGTCACTTCTGGCAAGGAAAGAAAATAAAAAAACAATACATTACAAGACAGCCATTTCGTTGTGATCATGCTATCAAGAAAAATGTCTCGATTAATGTTGTTGTCAGAGGAACACTTATATAATAGCTCTATTACAGTTTTTACAAAGGAAACAAATGAACAAAACATCCCTAAAAACAAAGATTTGTATACTATAGCTATTAGTTCTATTAGTGTGTTCAATTAAAATGATTAAGTAAAAAGAAAATACTTCTGTAATTGACTGACAACTATCTTGTATACACAATCTATACAACCACAAAATATAAAGATACAGAACACAAAAGAAGGGCAGCACAGAAAAGAAAAGTGAAACTAGGGGTGGCACTTTTGTGACGGCCCCTATGAGGACCAAATCATTTTGCCATTACGGCGTAGAACAGAGATGATTTCTCTCCTCCTCCTTTAATTTGACAGACTAATACTGCAGGCATTACCCTCTCCGGACCTACTGTATGTAATTTCATACCAATAAACATTACAACATCCTACATCATTTCCTAACAGGTACCTATAAAAAATAGTGGAAATAGCTTCGTAAATAGTATTTGGTCATATTAAGAACATATTTGTGCCGGTGTGACATTTTTTGAAAGTCTCGTAAAGTTTTGCTGAGGCAGCAATCTCTGTAGCCACGAGAGTGTGATATGGCCAGCCGTTAGTTCGCGATGGCATTTATCCTTCAAAGCTGTACGCTTTGGTTGCGGTCTTTACAGGAGCTCTAATGCAATCCAAGAGCAAGCATTTGGCATTCATGCACACACACAGGAGTCTTACCTTGTCCCTCAGGTGTTTCTCCGAGCGGATTGACTTCGACTTGAGTGGCGTCGACTTTGAGGAACAGATCATAGAGTCGCTTAATCTGATCTGCAGCCTGTGACAGACCCACAGAGAGCACTAATTATCCACACTGCACACAAGCCGCAGAGCACGCAGGTTACATAAGCCATTCAAACTACCTTCAAAACACACAGACATTTACACTTTGGGTCATGCACACAGCCCGCTGCTGGTCAGAATGTTCTCTTGCCATTTTGAATGTCCATGACCAGTAAAATTAATGATTTAATAATGCACCATGTGTATTTTAATGATATACTGTATATCCCTTACCTAGATGTATGAGAAACATATTAAACGTATTTTTTTGTATTAGAAAATGTCATAATACTTGCATACTTTTTCCTTCTGTAACAGTTTTGTATAAGAGTTTGTAAAGACTTCATATTTCGTACTTTTATTGCATAATACTTTCATATTCATAGTTGTAATTATTTCACAATACCTTTGTAATTACCAACTTTGTACTTTCATAACACATTTGTTGAAAATCTGTTACACTTCTTTTGTTGTACTTTGTGGATTTTGTAATAGAAATACAAATTTCAGTGCTACTTTTTAAAAAAAATAAACAAAGTTAGAACTGTAATACAGACACATACTGTATGCTTTGCCTCGAAAAATCTTCATACTGCATTTTCTAATAACAGAAGTCAACAGTAAATTTGATTACATCAAAAATGCCTCTAAATACAGTTATTTATAAATAACATTGTTACAAGCAGATCACCTGAATCAGTCCACCTCAACTCAAGGTTTATGGAGAGGTAAAGACAGAAAAGATTACAGACAGCTTATTGTGCTACATCACACTATTTCCTGTGCTTTCAGAAAGCATGTCATCTTACCCAATTCTACTTTCAAAGCGTTTAAGAGCTGAGATGACATCTCCCGCTTCCTATAGTCAATGGAAGCTCTTTTGATAATGAGCGCGCGCTGACAGAAAACATTGTAGCGCGGCTCTCATCAGTACGCACCGGCGCACGCCGGCTCTTTGTCATCTCGCTACACTTCAAAGTGCTGAAGCTAAGTTAACGGTATACTGCATCCCAAACCGCTCTAATTAGCGTTTACTCAAATAGACGCTTGCGAAATGTGTGTATTAAAAAAAGATAACTATAGTAAAGCCAAACTGACAAGCCAGACATTTAACTGTAATTTCCATAACTCTTCTTGAATCAGCGCCCAATGAGAGAAAATACGCACTCGTGCGCACAGATACACAATGTCGAGCGTCTCTTATACTTTTGTGCCTTTGATTACAATGATAAATGTTTTCCGCATATTAAACGTTTTGAAATAATATTCGTTGAACGGCATAGTGTGATGAAGCAAGTGCAAATCGCAGTTCCGCTGCCAACACAATGCAGAAGCATACTTTACGTGTCCAACGGCGCAGAGAGAGTGGATATGAGAAGGCGTTTTCAGTTCGTGTTCTTTGCTACGAGTGTCGAGCGGCAGGGACACGCAGGGGATTGTGGGTATGACGGCAAAGTGGAGCGAGAGCATCAAAATGTTCTGCTTGACTTTTGCAAATGAGATGTAAACGTTTCTGGTTAATTCAGTGCGAATCTAAAAATAAAAATTCTTCATTTGCTCTTCCTTATGTTATTCTAAAACCATGTGACTTTCTTTCTCATGTGGACATTGTAAAGAATGCACTTCTCGTTTTTTTCCTAACAGTTACGGGTTGATATACACAATAACGGAACCTCCATGTTTAGGTGTTCGCAAATAAAAGATGCATATTCTGACTGTAATCATGCATAAATATTTAACTAACCGTGTATTGAAAGCAACCGAAGACCATAATAAAGACAATCACACAAAACACAAACAGTGTTTTGAGTGGTATTGAGTGGATTTCTTCCATACCAATGGACACATACTACTAGAAAGACAAAAAATGGAAAAGCTGAAGGAAATCAAAGAGCTGACTCTCTGCAATGTCCTTCACTTAAAGCACTCACACAATCTGCGGCCTCACAATAAACGCCCTTAAGCCTTGTGGAGATTTAAACTCAGGCTTATTGTTTACGTTGACGGAATCTTCGGTACATTTATGGGTGGTAGTTTATGTGAATGATGTAATGGCTTGGATTGCTGATGGCCTGTGCTGTCTGCTAAGGCCTAATCACACAGTGGTTTAGTGACTACATTGAGTCATCATGTCTATGATGCTCTCGTTCCTTTCTTCAAAATGGAGGCACAGAGGACAAGGGAACGTGAGGTAAGGGGCGTTGTGGTTCTGGTAACATATTGACTCTAATGACAAAATGTCTTCGAAAACATTTCGGTTTAACCCCATTACCTGTCTCTCCAATGGTCCCTTGAATCCCAAATTAGCTGCCATACGTAATGCCTGGTCGTCTCGAACCCCCTCAAATATATCTATGATTTCCTGTAATAAGAGATGGTAAAGAGTGGGAGACACAAAACCAAGCATTAGCTAGAATCTGAAACCAAACTGATGTTTATATTAAAATCAAGACTGCTGCAATTACACACTGGAACACAGCCAACCTCAAGCAGCAGAAAAAAGAGAGCTGGAGAACAATGGCATATAATAGCTTTGCTATTAGAAGGCCATTTCTAACATATAACTCTTACACACAGACAGACACCCTAGAGAGATAATGAATATGACCAAATAAAAAAACTAGAGGAATGGCACACAGCTATTAAATTGGTTTAAATATGATCAGATCAATATCTGTGGAAAATGCTCATTAAAGGTTTTCATCATATTACATTATATTATAATTTTAGCACATATCTATTATAAGTTATCCACTTTTATAATTTAGCATTAAAATAAAACAAATGTTATCAGAGTTTGGCCCTTTCTATTACATGCCAATCCAGCCCAGCCAGAAGATATATGATTTGTTACGTGGCTAATAACAAAACTGAGCTAGGAATCTCAAGTGGAAATGTAACTGTACCTAAAATCATTCAGGCCAACGTGGAAAAGCAACCTTTAGTTTCTTTTTGTAGTTCCTAACTGCATGCAGCACCTGCTGTGTTTAAATCTAAGGAGAAAGCTTTAAGTTCCATAACTACGTAAATGCAATAGACTGAATACATCTATTTAAAAAAACAAAACTGTAATTTCTCAGAACATCTCCTCTTAACACAAAATGCTTCAATGAGAAAGAGAGGGAGAGAGTGTGCACCTTGAAGATGAGCTCTGGTGTGGTGGCAGCCACTTCTTCTATGTCAACTCCACCTTGAGGGCTGCCCACCATCACAGGTCCATTACAGGAACGGTCCATAAGGATGGCGAAGTATGTTTCCCTGGAGATATCCAGAGCTTCTGCAACCATCACCTTCTCAAAACAAGCACACCCAGGTAAGACAATGATAAAAATCATTAACAGCCATAGATTTTTTTAAGCAGAACACAAGTTCTACCACTTTGGCTGCAGGCTGTAGGCCCTACTGCTAATGCCATGTAATGTAGATGTTATGAAGTTCAATGAGAGATGGTGAATAAGGGAAAAAACTACAAACAAGGAGGCTGAGAGAACAACTATTATACGTGGCTGAGTAATACATGTGGATACGGAAAGATGTGGCTAAAGGTCTTAAGCAGGTTTATGTGGTCCTAATGTGTTAGAGTTGAACAAAACTGGTTGAAGTTTGCCAATTGCAGCATGTCATGGTACAATTCTCCTCATCTCTTCCTAATAATTTCCTGTCCCATTTTTTCTATATCAAATAAAATAGTTAAATGTCAAAAAAATAAAATCTCGGAGTGAGGAAGAGCAAGAAAACATCTAAATGAAAAACAGGATGTTTATAAAGCACAGTCCATTTTTAGCCCTTTCAAGCTTGTGATAGAGGCAACAATAGAGCTTTTAAATGCTTGCTGTTTTTGTTGATTCCATTTCCTGCATCATAATTCCATCTATTTTATCCTTTCGTCTACTTTTTCTCCTCTCAGTTTTTTATGAGAGCGAGAGGAGGGTGACAAGACAGACTTTGGCCGTCTTTCTGACTTTTGAAAAACGCCACCTTAACATAGAGTTCTGATGGCACCCTGACAACCCAAAAGCGTCATTCTGCTCCAAAACTGACAACATAATTACATTCTTTAAACATGAGTCATAGTCAAACCCTAAGAAATGTTCAAACCTCACTATGAAGTCTAACAGCATCTCCTAAAGACCTAAGCCCCATTCAAAATGACAATGATTTTGTTGCTGAAGGTCGCTAGCAGGCGCTCCTACTACAGGACGCCCTAACGCTATTGGCTGTGCAACTGGCTTTCGAAAATCTGATCACATATGAGTTATATTGCCAGTAAAAATAAGACACTATGTTTGACAACAAATCAGTTTGCACTGTTAAAAATGAACATTCTTCGAGAAAAAACATTTGTATATAATGTTAGTGCAGTGCATAATAAATCACATCATGAACAAGATGAACTATTATTACTGCATTATTCAGACTCACTCGGAAATCCAAAAAAGTCTGACACAGCTTTACTTTTTTGTTATATCTCTAATATATGTGTTTGCTGAAAAATCATATAAAACAGTGAAATTGCTCACAGTAACCGTAACTTTTCCTCTGTCTTGCCGACACTCACAATATCTCACAATAGACGTTTTGTGCGTCATCAATACATTCGTTTCCGCATCACGTTGCTGTTCATAAGCATAAAATTACATTTTGTCAAGTCACTGGACATGCCCACACCGCATCACCAGCTGTCACTAATGCTCGACACCTAAAAATCGTGAATTCTAAATGAAAATGAATGTGTTCCTGTCACTCTGTCCATGTGAATGGGGCTTCACTAGAGACAGACACCAATTTCAGTAAACACACTGATTCTTTTCCTTTATCCTCTCAATAAACTCATACTGAATTCTGCATTCATGAGGAAAACCTCATTATACAATAACGCATCCATGTGAGAAGGAAACCAAAGGGTTCTTGAATAGCAAATGTGACGCTCTCTCAAACACGGCGATAGAAATGTATGTACGGGGGGGCACCACACGCTCGAGCTGCCATTTCTAAAACATTTATTTATTTTTGGTGGTTGTATCCCACGCTTGTTCCTCCTCACCACCTCCTCTTGAATCTATCCCACTCCTCCGGCAGTGTATCCCCCCCACTCACTCTTCCTCAGGCAGAAAAAGACAAAAAACTTGACGGTTTCGTTTTGCAAAAAGTTTTCAGGGCAGTCGCGCGAGGGAAGGCTGGAGGCAATGAAAGCGTCTGTTAACGAGGAGCTCAGGGCTGCATTTAAAGGCGAGAGGAAAAGGAGGACAAACACATGCTAAATGGAGGAAGCCATTATTTCTGGAGGGGGGGAGAGGGGGAAGATAATCAGAGATAAACATACAGAGCTGAGTAGGAGTACGCCAGTCTGTGTGGGTGTCTGACACAAGAAGCAGAGAAATGATATTTTGGCTTGTTAGTGACACATGGAAAAGGCTGTTTACCAACATTCCCTACACACAGAAGTGTGACTCACATGGTTTATTCTTCTCAATGAACCATGACATCCAACTTAGCTAATAGCAAAACAACAATTCCTTAAAAAAGACAGAGATAAAAACGTGCATATTTTTAAATGGCATGAATGGTACAGCTCTCTCCCACTAGCAGGAAGCAGAAAGAGAGGCAATTGTATTTATTTAATGCAAGTGTGATCATTTATTCAGTGAAACAATATTCCTACTGTAAAATTATTCTGGAGTTAAAATAGGTAGAAAGAGAAATGCAGCACTTCATACCGTTTTTACTTTCACTCCTTCCTTTGGGGTCTGTTTGGTAGTCAGATTGAAGCCAAGCATCTTACTGGCTAGCTCTCCAACCACAGCAGGGCTGAAACACAGAAACGCGTCAATAACCAAGGAAGATAATCAGTAAAGAACAGCTGCGGAATTTAAATATTAACTCAAAGGAATTTAGAAAAAATTAAGTAGCGCCAATATTTAATATAAAAATAACTTTTAAAGTAATGTAAAAAACACCTTCAAAAATACAAGGCCACTTTTCATTAAAACCTGAAAATAATCTGTACTTTTTATTCATTAGGAACAACTATGAGTTATTAATTTCCTACATGTCCCCCACAATTTTGTTTTAATAAAATGTAGTTGTCAGAGCCACAGCCTAGTGTAGTGTAGTGTAAATATATGTGTGCTATCACATTGAGCTGTGGTGCTTATACTACCAATGCAAGTTTAAATCTGGCCTTTGATCACAATCCTGGCAATCTCTTATGGACGCAGAAAGTGCTGCGCTCATTTGCTAGATAAAACAGAGTAGCGTGCATTTCGGGATGTTTTCTCTGGGTGATTCTCTTTAACCAGAGCACATTGACAGTGATACACGACGTGGCATTCAGTCATAAATCAGGCCCTACTTGAGGTAACCACGTGGCTTTCTGCTGAAGTTTTTGGAGATTGCTGTATCTCACACATCTCCTTCATTCTCAAAGGTTCTTGTTCATAACATTTTACATTTTCTTTTACACTCTTATCATTTTTGTTCATTGCCAATAAAGTTATGAACAACAGAGGAATCCATCATTCTAAATTCTGAGGACACCTGCAAAGGTTGAGGACAGCACATTAGTTTTCTTAGTGAGAAATGAAGAGTTTTGAAAAGAATGAAAGACAGGAAAGCAGAATATATTCTTTGTCAGGAAATGGTCTGGGCAAGTACTCACTCTTTTGTTAAATGCACACCTCCTTTCAGGCCGCTATTGAACACTCCTTTGCCTCTTCCTCCAGCCAAAATCTGGGCTTTCAGAACAATCTCTTTCGCATCTACAACAAAAATTAGGAAAAGAGTTACAGCTTTAAGACGCTGAGGAAATATGGATTTCGTCAGATGACAAGTAGCGGCTAGAGGCGTGAAGCAGCACTTACTGCACATGGCACTAGACACAGCCAAGGTGCTTATGCAGAAAATGCGGGTGCTTATGCAGAAAATGCGGGTTTGAATCCGGCCCGCAACACGTCACCAGTTTCTTTTAATAGATGTTGTCTGCTTACTATACAACATCAAACAGCATACGACACGTTCACGGCATACAGACAGAACATATATAGAACATACAGATAAACAATGAAACAGAAGGATATGAGTTTGGGGAGAGGAGTGTGTATTTTCAGCAGTAATTTGATTTCTAATATTACGCTGATCTCCAAAGGCACGTTTATATGATGCGTCTTCCAGAGCAATTTTGCCATTATTTCTTTCATCAAGGAAAGCACACTGAGACAGAGGCACGAGGTTG
>JAZGTI010008995.1:0-19403 GCA_036877585.1 Botia kubotai | reverse complement strand
TATGCTTAGCTCCAGTCTACCACCACACATCAGACTGGATGTTTCTAGCCATACCAAAGACCTCGATTAGCTGGTTCAGGTGTGCTTATAATTAGGGTTGAAAAAAAAGTGATAACTGTGAACACAGCAAAATGAGCAGAAAATTAATTGACAAGGCTGTCAGTATAAAATGACCCAAGAAAAATAACCACCTTTATTAACTGGAATAATGTGGGACTGTTTCTAAGTAATATTTATTGTAAAATTATGAGGATTTCAAACTGGGCAGGGCAACCCAGAAGTAGAACCTGACAAAATGTGGTCTTGTTACATCCAGTTTAGCTAAAAACTCATTCAGATTTACATGGAAGACATATATCGTCTGCTGCTGTATCACATTGGACACAGTGCAACGCTTTTCTTGTTTCATATCTGTTTCATTTCATTGCAATAGAAACCTTTCACAGCAAGAGCTCAGAATTTCCATTAGGGAACAGAAAATGCCAGCAATTTTCCATCAGACAAAAGCCAAAAATCAACAAAAACAATTAAGGAAAGTATTCATACTTCAAAGACACTGTGGAGCAACGGTTTTCCACTGCATAATTTTGTCTTGTCATCCTGACATCCTTTAAAGATTAATCATTGCATAATTTCACAGAGAGAGTGAGAAGATCTATCACACAGAAGAGTCTGTTGGCAGATTAAATTAGACCCATAAACTGTGTTGGCGTTTGATAGAAAAATTCAAAAATGAGCTTCATCACTCACTCGGAATCATTCCAGACACTGATGACATCGGAAAGTTCAAACAGGTCACATGGGAAGAATCTCGCCAACATTGGAATTGTTTGTTAGGGGGATTTTAACTCCTGCGGTGAAAGTCGCGGGGCATCGTTAGTTAGAATAAAAATAAAATAAAAGTTAAAGATATTTGAGTGTGTGCCCATGTGGTCTAATTAAAATAGCCCAATAGCTCCACTCTTTTGTATGTATGAATATGAGATACGGAGAGCAACTTCAGGCAGCGAAAACCTTCTGTCTTTAGCTCCTGTAATTCTTGTAAAGTCTTTCAATTCAGAATTGTTAATTTACTAAAGCTACTCAATTTAGCACAAAAGGCATTCCAGCGATCTAAGCCTTTGGTTTGCCCTGCACTTTCCACGGAAAAGACGGTGATAAATAGTTTGTTTTGCGGCGCAGCAGCTTGGTGACCTGTGTGTACATTAATCCTTGTTTTTGAACGATGCCAACGCAATTATGATAAAATAGGTAAGCAGCGGCAGGCGTCTGGGGGATGCAGTGGTCTCTCAGCTGTGTGGATTTGATGGAAGAAACATGCCACTCTTCCTCAACGCATTCAATTGTGTAAGTCTTTTCATCAATTCAATCTGGATCAGGCTTACAATACCACCACGCTGCGACTAAAATGAATGTGTTGATGTAACTAACAAGCAGCACGGACGAAATCTACAGATGTCTTTTAGGGTAACACACTCTGTGTCAGCCTACTGTTAAGTAAATAATTAATCAAATGCAATGACTTCCGCTAGCTTATAAAATACATCAATGCTTTCTGGAACTTATGCTGCAGAAATGAGCCTGAATTAAAGTTGTCTGAGTTTAATAATAGCAAACAATTTAAATTAAGTAAAAATATTGACAGACCACTTTGAAAATGTTTGCTGATAAACGTGCCACTGGAACACTGATTTAATGAGTGTTTGGTTTTCTTTGGACTTTGGGAAATGACTGATCTCATTTCAATTATTCATTTTTAATTATTCATTTGTTTGAAACTCATTGACTAAGTCCATCTCTCTGATTGTGTCTCTTGAGTTTTAAATAAATTTCAGCTACATACAAGAATGTGATAACCTTCAAAAGCTTCACTGAGCCACTGTAAACGAATTAAAAACATGATTATACAGGCAATAAAATCACAGACAATCATAACAAAAGTTTGACGACACAGAGTAAGAGTAAGAAGATGTGAGTGTGTAGTGATAGTATTGTGTAGTAGAGTGTAGTAGAGTGTGTAGTGAGCAGTGTGTAGTGATAGTATAGTGTAGTGTAGTATAGTGTGTAGTGAGCAGTGTGTAGTGATAGTGTAGTGTAGTATAGTGTGTAAGGAGGAGTAGTGACACACAAATGCGGGTCACATTCTAAAGGTTAGAGAAAACGATTTAAGCTTAATAAATGTTGGCATATTCAATTAACATTGGATTAATATTTTAAAATAACAACAATGCTAGAGATGAAACAGATGAAGGAGCTTTTTTGTGTTTGTTTGGCACATCCCGCATCTTGTGTCGTGCTGAATTATGTTCAGTGTCACTCCTCTGGATTAAAGCTAAATACACGTGCAGAAAACCAAGCAGTGACACACACACGCAGAGCGAGAGTGGGTGCAATACTTGATTACATTTTTGTGGAGTATGCGGGAGGCATAACATGAATGTTAATAATGGTTTAAAGACCTCCTGTAGTAAAATTAAGAGTGCCTGTGGGTGGATTTACAGCATTGAAGCAAGGAGATGGTGAGGGAAGCCCTCATCATACATTCTAATACACTCACTGAAATCTTTTTATTTGACCTGCACATAGAGAAGCAGAAGGGTCAGAGCCAATGCATCCTCCCCGAAGCTGAACCGCGCCTAATAACGGCCGGGTCTGAACACAGCAGGCAGCACCGCTGCAGGGGTTCGAACAGGCCACTTTGGCCGCACTGTCTTATATAAAGCATTTTGTGCATTATACACCCCACTGAAGACGCGATGACAACGTCTGCTGATGGCCTTGTAATAATGGGCTACATTATGTTAGTAGTCATTCAGCCATAAAGCCTGTTTAGCTAAAGGCTCATCCATCTTAATACATTCTGAACAGTCTGAAATGCCTTTTAATAAAAAAACACCTGGAAGCAGGTTGGATAAATAAAGCATGATGGGGCTACTCTAGAGTAATAAAAGAAACAACCGTCTCGGGGAACGTACCAGGCTATGAGTGACATTTCTGGGAATCTTTGAAGCTTGTCTTCACATTCAGAAAACAGCAAGAAAGGAATATCACTGCTTCAAAAGCACGAACCTTTTTATACCATTTTTAAACCCAAACAAATGTTGCCCAGATATCTGTAAAGTTTAATCCCAACAGAGCGCACACACTTCCCAGCTTCCTCTGCAGCTTCCTGTGAACTGCGCTTACGGTCTATATTTGAAAAATCAAGATAAATGTCCCAATTTCTGTTTGGTTTCTTGTTGACAAGGGAGTTGAATAATGCATCCACGTCAAGAGGAATCTTAAGTAGAACAAGTGGACATTTTTTGTTTGTTTGTGTGTGCGTGATGGAGGAAGGAGAAGGGGGAAAACACAGATATGCATATCGGCGTGATTTAAAATTCGATCCACCAGAGCAAAGGTTGTTTTTGTTTTGATAATGAACGCAATCTGCAAAGTTAAAAAGGTATTTTGTAGAGCTAATGGCTTATAAATAACAACGATAAACTCAGAGAAAACGAGAGAGAATGATGTACCCATAAACTTTGTTCTGGTTTTAAATCACCTGACTAGAAGTGAATGTGGGCTGCATCCTTTGTCTCTGTCCGAATGCATTAGAGCTGAAACCCAAGGGCCTGTTTGTTAGCTAGTTCTCTCAATGCAATACCTGCTGGAAATCACTTCAATTAACGAAAAAGGATGTTCAATGCAGCCAATCTGCAATTTATTAGAGTCGTCCATGCCCTAAACTCACAAACAACAATCTAGAGGAATACAAGCACTAAAACCCACACATAGGCTCAGTTCCAAAACCAAGTGAGCTGCCTAGAGAGCAGGATTTTAAGACACCATAGGTGTACTCCAGACGCAAAGTCTGTTTTAAAGGTGGCAAACGTGATAAACATGATTCTTAAGATACCTTTTTACCAAATACAAACGCAAAATCAAATATATCCTTCACAGAGAAAACAATCCTAGAATGCACTGCACAGTGAAAAAAATATGAGTATAAATATAATTAATTATTCATAATTCATTCATAAGAGTAAGCACTGATAAACTGCCTATGTAGAGTGTTCCAAATCAAGTTAGGACGCTGCCTCTGAAGTCAGCCACCTCTGTATGCAGTAGACAGCGAGGTAATTCAACAGGTTCAGAGTTATACTCACTCTCAAATAAACTCTACAACATATTAAATTGTAGCTTGTGTGTTGCGTTGCTTTGGTGAATATGTTTCTACTTTGTTGTGTGCAATCAAGGCTGGCTAATTATCTCCCACTCAATCATGGCAATTGATTCACAGGAAACTGGCTACACTTCTGGAATTACACTAATGGCACAGGCTACTCTGACACTTGCTCATAAATTGCGTATGCAACCACTCCGGGTCACATAGCGCAGCGGTTTGGAGTGACAGGCAGAGGCATGAGGAGGTGGGTAACGTGTGCACTGTGCCAGCTCACTGCAGAGTCTCTTGGCATGATGACACCCCAGAGGGAATAGGGTGGAATAGATATAAAATTTGTGGCTGTAATTCTGCCAAACAATTCGCGAGGTCTCCCTCCGAAAGCCTTTGAGCTTCATTGGACTCGACCTGATTTGAGTGGTACTTTTCCAAACACAATTTAATTAATATTAATTTCTATACAGTAATAATGTTTATCTGTTAGGCACACTTAAAGGTGCAGTAAGTGATTTCTGGTAAACACTGTTGAAAACAACATACAAACAATTTTGTGAAAATTTGCTAGATGCTAGATATATCAACAGCGTTTCTCAGAAATCACTTACTGCACCTCTGAGTCAACATTAACAAAGATGTTAATATTTATTCTTTCTTTAACTGAAGTTGATACACTAATCTGGTCTATTAAGGCTGGCTGACATTGCCCCAACAAATAACTGAATTTATTTTGATCAGTGCTGGTGTTTGCTGGGAGAGTGAGAAATCGACATGTCCAAATCACCAGGCCATGAGATTGATTTTTTTATGCTGTGCCTGATAAGATCTAAAAAGCACATGCCATCACATAATCTAGCACCAGCCAGAGGGACAGAGAGCAGAAGACAGGAGAGAACAGAGTTGTTATGACATCTCCAATTGGTTTTTGGTTATCTGAGATCTCTCAATGCTGTTTGCTTTTGACATGCTCTTGTGTTAGGACAGATAGGTTTAGGAGATTATATGAAGATGACTTAATTGCTGCTGCTTTGTAATCAACACAGGGGTCAAGAAACCTGACCTTCATGACACAGTAATTCTGAACTTTCTTAGGGATGCATTAACTAATCTATAAAATTAAAGCTGCAATTCGTAACTTTTGCCTCTCTATCGCCATCACTGCTTGAAATATAGAAAAGTATGTAAAGTAACCTGCAATTTTAGTAAAAAATTTTGAAGTTGAATGAAATCAAACTGGCATCTCTCGGGAAATTAGATCTGACGGCTTAAATGATAAATTATTATCATAAGCTTAGCATTGTGAATCAAGGTAAGGAGACCATTCAAACACTTACCTGTTATGTACTTGCTCAAAACCTGATTTTTGTTTTTTTTAACCAAAAGGTTATAGATTGCCGCTTTAATTAGATTTGATTAAAAAATAGTTGATAATTAATGTAATTACTGATCATTTGGATCAGCCTTAAACTTTCTGTTTCACAGGAAAATTTACAGGGAAAATCCTAGGAAGCAAGGTGGGGTTAAGTTCCTTGCTCAAGAGAACAACTGTGACAGCTCATGGCTTACTGCTTATTAAACCAGCAACCCTTCAGTTACCTCCTCTTGCACCTTAACTATCACCCTTTTGTTGAGGTGGTTTTGGCAAAGGCACTTGTTTGGGTCGCCCCCTCTTTTCCTTCTGTCATTTAACAGCCAAGCTGTTGTCTTTAATGAAGACAGATAAAAAGGAAGGGTGGGGGACCAGTTGCATAAAGGGATGACGCGTGAAACGGGTTTAATTGCCTCCACGATCAAGAGCCTTGAGGAGAGAGCCGGTCGCCCTTCGTCCAGCCACTGTAAGTTTACAGAACCCACTTTGCTGTGAGGCTTGTCTCCTTCTGAAGTTCAGCTGCCTTACTCGCACCCCATTCTGATCGCCATACCCTGGGGAAAGAGCTTCTGCCACAAACCCACACAAACAGGGGCATGATGGGAATGACTAGAAGAAATGTCATTTTCAAGCCGCATGCAATGAAAACAGTGTTCTGAAGTTGGGATTCTGGTTTATTTCTGTAACCTCTGAAACATGGAGGCAAAATTTCCTCTCTGCTTTAGATTTTTTGCCCAATGTACTGCAAATTAATGTTCTATCTTTATTTTACATTTTTTTTTATTTTACAAAATATTAGGTTAAAGGCATATAGAACACAATTTAACCTCTTTACACAACTTTTTCAAACATGTACTTCAAAAGACAAAAAACAGTAACAGACTGCATACAAAACAGACTAAGATAAAGACTGTATACAGTATATTAGCCTACAGCTAACAGATGTGTTCCTGTTATTAACAACATTCACCTTACAACATCACAGTTTTGTTAAACATTGCTGGTGTGATAATGTTTGGAGACATGGACATGCACCTTTACATTAACTGAGTTGAGTTGTCACTAAACACCAGCTCACCCACAGATTATCAGTTTATTTCAATAGAGACTGCCTGAGTTACTAACAGTGTATTAATTAGTTCACCCATTTCCACTAGTTTGATTGACAAGGCAATCAGCCAATCACAGCGACATGGAGTCATCACCTGTACTTTGCCATTCCCTTTTGTATTCTCAGTTCACAAGGTCTTGAGAAGAAAACAATGAGAT
Source organism: Botia kubotai (assembly GCA_036877585.1). Classification (NCBI taxonomy): domain Eukaryota; kingdom Metazoa; phylum Chordata; class Actinopteri; order Cypriniformes; family Botiidae; genus Botia; species Botia kubotai. Next base: position 12,603 of record JAZGTI010008995.1, on the reverse strand, counting down.
CAAGGGGTTTAAATGAAACGCTGGTATCGCTAGAGAAATGAGTGGTTTACACAGTCTTTGATCACAGTCTTATAAAAACTCATAACATTTGTTTAGTTTACTGTACTGTTGACTATTTTCTCATCCGATTTTCCTTGAGCCTCAGCAAACCTCTGAACTACCATTTTATCATTTATATTTCTCAGAGAAAAACTGTTCTAACAACACATGTATCAGGCTGATGCACAGCGCATCGGTTATTAACTAAAACCTTTAAACCTCTCAGAGCTGTTTAATTACAGCAGGTATGAGATCAAAGGCCCTCAGAACCAGCAGTGTAATTTAGCCTGCATCAATCAGAAAATATACAAACAAAAATCCACCTCCACCCCGCAAATTCACTCTCTCTCCTTAGCTTTTCCTCAAAGCAGCAATACTAAACTGAGAGACGGCATAATGAACTACAGGCTAAAGGTTATCACAATAATTCAGTGCTAATTACTTCAATTTAAGAGGCCTCAATGGCCTTTAAAATGCTTCAAACCAGTTAAATTGCTCAAAGGTTTCTGACATCTCCTGTTTTTAGCTGTTACTGACCAGCAGCGTATAGCAAGAACGAAAACCAATTCATCAGGTTAATTTTTCAGGTCACAATAGCACTTATCCACCTTTCCGTATCTGAAAAATTACTAAGTAATTCAGTCAGAGTTTTTTTTTCTGCTTTAACAAAACTAATTTATCAAGTATATAAACAGTATAACCAATGAAGTAATTTTGTTTAAAACAGCTTGAAAACAAACCTGCTGGACTAGTGGCAGTGAGTTTCTTGTGAATCTGGTGGAATGAAATGAATGGAAAAATTCATTTCTGTCATTTCTTTCATCCTGCTGCCTGTAACCCAGGAAGACCAAAGCTCATCTGTATGTTGAAAGACTGAACAGAGCTAATTAGCAATTTCACCTCACGAGAGAAAAATGAGAGAGAATTCAGCAGTTCATCAAAATTTCCAAGGTCTTCAGACCCACTCATTCAAACGCTGAAGGATATTTGGAATATATAAGGCTCTATATATTGATATCGAATATATCGATACAGTACAAGAGATACAGATTCACAACCAATTTTACAAGTATAATTTTAAGTGCTTTTGAGTAAAAAGGCTATTTCACTGGGGAAAGTAGACACAAGACTTTTATCTATCAGGAACTGATTAAAGTGAAGAATTGATCATTCTGCTTTTAAAAGTATTCTGACAAAAAAATTAAACATACAGTATAACAACATTTTCAAATTTATCATTATTTGCTATTATTACCATAATTTTATCACATTGTCATTAATCAGCAAGTTCCTAAGTTCAATACTGGTCAAATTAAGTTACCATCACACCAAACCTACATTAAAGTTACACAGATGGCAAAGAATTCTTCCCTTTGTTTTCACATTGTTTTCATGACTGACAGAGGCTGAAAAAGAAGACCCAGACAGGAAAATAAGGTTGTTCCGCAGAAGGTGAATTTCTGTCACATCCATGCGACGCTGACAGAGCGTGTTCACAGATCAGAACCACAACAGTGTCTGCTGTGTCACTATCACTGTGCAATCTCATCATTCACATGCTGCCGCTGGCCAGTCTCGACCACAACACACGAGATTAGACACCTAACCTGGAAAAGACGCAGATGTCTAATGGCACGTCGGCTGTGAGTGGGCGGCAGGTGGACTGGTCAGCTGCCAGGGACGGGAGAGAAGAGTTCGCAAGCTTGGCTGAGCACTGATGGATGCTGGGATAGAAGATGGGTGATTATATATAGGAGTAAATTAAGCCCATGGCCACGGGAATCAAGTGAGGATGGGACAAAGAGAGAAAGAGCGAATGAAAGAGAGAAAGAGAAAGAGAGAGCTTGATTCTCACCTTTATGGTTGGTGGACCATATACACTGCTTGCTTTGAATGTCCCAAATCTTGATAGTCTCATCATTGGAACCGGGCAGCAGAAGTGTGCCATCCACAGATACAGACAGACACGTCACTAGGTTTCTGTCCTGGAGGAAACAGACTGTTATAATGGTGGGGATAGCAGAGCTTAGGTGCATCTCTAAACTGGTTTTGTTGGGAAAACGTGCTGATAAACACATAACCATTAAGCATTATAAATTCTTGCTTCAAGGTTTATTATTCTTGCTACCAAAATGTATCTGGTGTACAAACCAACAATTCTGCCTTCAGCAGTGTGTATAAAGAAATAGACAAGAGCTGTGGCGCAGTAGTTAACAAATATACTCCAGCAATTTTGAGCCTTGGTGCTCACGTGGGAGGTTCAAATTCAACCCTTCCCCCTCCCCCACAATTCCCTTTTAACTGTCTTCATAAGACAAAGTGGCAAAAATAGGGTGTAAAAATTTTAGATACATACAATATGTTTTCTGTGTGTAAAAAGCATATTATCCCTTTCTCATTTGTACTTCTGTATTTCTACTTCTTGTAGATCTGATAAAGTCTGATAAAGTGATAAATGCAGCACCTAAAATATAATAAATATAAATACATTTTAAAATATTTAAGCATAATTATTTGACAATTACTGTCAAATAATTATATATATATATATATATATATAAAAAGCACAATTACAAAGTTTGCTCTCACAAAACAGGTGCTCTAACGTGACGTGTTTCTTAAAGATACAGATTACCATGCCAAATTACATTCTCCTGCCATCACCACCAATTCTGCAATTCTCACTGTGTGCAACCTGAAAACTTATAGCACAGGTGCTCAGCTTGGCAGCTTCCAACAGCACAACAAATGGAGGCTGCGATTACACCGCCTGCCTGCATTGGCTGACAGGCAGAGTTTTTGCACAAAGCACAGAGTGAAGGAATTTAATCCAAATGAGACCAAATGAGTTTCGGCACACAAGCCAGAAGCTTTCTCTCCTTCCTCCTTTCATTGACTGAACTTTGGGCTACAGCTCACAGATGCAAGACTTTTCCTTGCAGTTAAGACCGAGGACAGAAACTTGGGGCACACCAAAGCGTAGACGTGCTCACCTGTGTCCTTTGAACACCTGATTGCCATCGTTCTCCGACTGGAAGGTTTTATACTGGCTAAGACTCTGCCAAACAAGAAAGAAACCAAAATAAGAACAAAGCAGAGAGAGAAAAAACATTTGCCACAATACGGACAAAATGTTTCACTGTCTTAGAATTTGCTCCGTGTAAATTAGGACACAGTCCAGGTACACACATAATCATGTTCCATCCAGCTTCTTCCATTAGGTAACAGGGGATTTAGTTGTGTCCGTCTTTCATGAACGGTCTGATCGAGGGACCTAATGGCATTAATTAAGAAAGAGGATGTAGGAGATGTATGGTGGCCTGGACTGGACCACTGCTGACTCAAATCATCACATCACCTTTTTAAAGGCCTGCAATAGATAATATTGCAAGCCTCAATAAAACATGACAGGAATAGTTGGATGGAGATATGGCTGTTTTGGAAGAATCTTTCATAGTTAGAGTTTCACAATTAATATGGCCGGACACCACACTGGTGCAGAAATAAAGCCAATGTGATTAAGAAGAGAAAATATTTTTGAGAGACCTTAATTAAAGTCTTAAAACCCAGAAGAGAATTAGCATTTTTAAGCCACGGATTCCTTAGGAATTTTAATAGGGTTTTTTTGGATTTAAGAAAATAATTAGGTTTGTGTCTAACACAACTTTTGTTCTATAGCATAAATTACAATTATCTCAAACATGTATTATAAAACTGTTTTGTGGTATGAAATGTAAGTTGCTTCATATGGACCACAACTACACAAGGATACGTGTTTACTAGTGTAACTTGTGTAAGTGCTGTAGTATTTATGTAGACACAAATGTTTTTAAAAAACACAACTGTTTCTGAATTTGCTTTTGAGATATGACTATGTGTAATTTATATAAAAAGTCTCATGGGTAATGCCAATCACAGACTTTATTTTGCTAATAAATTCGCTATCCGCTATTTTAAAACAAAATTGCTGAAAATGAAAATTGCAGAGGGAAAGCATGACAAATTAGCATTCTGGGTTGGCTAACAAATTGACATCATGACTGAACAGCTCCAAAGAATGGAATATAAACTAACTGTAATTGAAATAATGATCCTTTGGTGCCTCATGTCAAATAATCAGTTTTTGAAATGAAATCTAACCACTGTTAAACCACTAAACAATGAACACTACAGAGGCACAGGGCAGGACAGAAGGAATCTTGTATTCCACTTTGTTGCCAAGTAATTGTAACTTGTTCAAAGGGAATTGTTTAAACCAATCAGAACTTGAAGATTGAGGTCGATGTTTTGGAACAAAGTCAGGATGTTATTTTCAAACCACCTAGTGCCCCAATTAATCTAACTGTGAAATCAACAGTACACAGAAATTATGAAGAATGTAAAGACCAGCCTCAGAAGTCAAAGAGATTTGAATCTAGCAGTGAGTAGCCTTTGAACATCTTGAAAGGTTTTAGAGATGTGCAAAAATAAATAAATCAGGAAAGCCTGCAGACTAATAAGGCTGAAGTGATTTCAGACTCGCAGTGAAATTAAAAAGCGGTAGGCTGAAAATCCCCAACTTGTCATTACCAGCTCATTAATGCCCTGATTAATGTTTCAGAATGATGATGAATGTTTCTGGACAGAGCGGGAATGAGTTGTACACAGCTCCATCTCAGTTTAAAGACACAGATATACCCTCACATACACACATACAGTCCATGTTTCAGTTTACATAGTCCTTCTTTTCCATCCATTCACAGACCCACCTATAAAATCTATAAGTTATATTTTTTTAAAAAAGAGAGATGAATCTTAAAAACTGCTTTAAAAAAACATGCATTAGATATTTATACACATTCTATTAGACAAAATAATTGAATTTAGACAAATTATCCTGTTCCAAAGATTAGATTCCCTTGGGTTTTAATGTTGCCCCTTTGAGATTCAATGACTGCTTGCAGTCTTTTGTGAAAGTTGTCCTGAGTGGACAAACTGGATCGCAACATCACTGAGCTCCTGTGGTTAAGAACCAAAGTGCAAAGCATGCTGAGAATCTATAGATCTTACAGTACCGGGAGGATTTTTGTCAAGAACAGTAGGCAGCTGTCCTGTCAAGGACAAACTAGGGATTTATGCAAAACTCACAAAAGACTACAAAGATGTTGATGATGGAGAAGCTAACACATGATATGGGGGATATGCAAACAACAATAAATATATGATTTGTTTGTGATATGTACATTTAGGAGAATAACTGTACATACAGAAAATTTTCCACAGAAAAACCTAATTTACCTAATTTACACACACGCACAAATGCGAGGAATATGGGAAATACAGGAAAAAGTCTTTAGAAGGAACAAAGATTATCTCACTTTTTTCTGCCTCAAACAACTTTTGTAAGATTTGTGTTTTTGCAATATGAGCTCAGAAATACTTTAATTATATAAGTGCTGACCAAAAAACTGTTCTGCTGCCAAGTCATCCAAGTTCCTCCAAAGGTTTCTCTCTATTGCTCTTATCATTCAGGGGGTTTTCTATGGTACTGTAACCCTTGGCTTGTTCACTGAGTTTCAAGGCACTATAGAAAGTTTCTTTTAACACTGTGTGAAGAAAATGTGTGTAACACACTGGGTGACAGACGGGGTACTTGCCCAGGTATTGCAATACAGTGGATGATGACTTTGGGAGATTGTTAGGGGATTGCTTACTGACCCAAGTACATAAAAACAACCCTCATCCCCCCCAAGTTGCTATGATATTTTGGTCTCTATAAATTGCTTAGATGATTATTTTGGCCCATTTCATTGTGCAGCTTTTTAGTATAATAGCACATCTTTCTAAGTTGAGGTCCATTTATGTTGGTATCACGAACAGTGCAGGACAATTTATGAGTTTAATACTTTTTGTATGAGTTCAGAAACACTGGTATTATAAAATAACTAATAAATAGGCTGAACTGTTTTATAAAGTGCTGACCAGAAAAGCATAGTACAATTTCTGGAATTTTTTATGTTGTCATTTGTTTCCTGAGTTTTAAATTGTAAAGCTGCTTTGAAACAGCATTGTATGTACTATGAAGCACAGAGTTAAAAAAGTTCAAAGACAAACTTAAAACAGAAACAAAGTTTACAGTAATAAAAGATAAAGCTGATTTTGCAAGAGGGCTGTTAGGTGGTTGCTGTGCTTTACTAGAACAATGTTAGGCTAACCGATGTTAGGCGGTTGTTAGGGTTTTTTAGTTAGGTGCAAGAACATTGCTAGATGGTTAGAAAAATGCATACAAAGTCAGAACAGTCTAAAATACTGTGAAGCTTGGTGCACATAACCTGATAGCTCAATGGGAAGTTACTGTGGTCGTCTGTGGTCGCCTTTACACTATGGGCAAAAATGATAACTATAAAGACAAAGTTTAAAAAAAATCATTCTAAATGTAAGAGAATGACACAGTCCACACCACAACTATAACAATAAACAAGGAAAGATATTGTTGGGATTCCAATTGGAGCATTTTATTTTTCAGCTGACAAATGATAAAACATTGACAGTCAATCAAATCACATTTACCACAGTACATGAGCTACAGAGCTGGTCCATTGGTGTGGATGCTAATATATTTATCATTACACTCATATTTGTAGTTATCGGTGTGAACGGGCCTTTAGATTCTGTAAAGTAAACGTTTTAGAACAGCAACAAAAGCTTGAACACAATATCAGTGTGTTAAATTCCCAAGTTAACGTAATTATTTCTTTGGCTATTACAGCTCTGAGGCCACAAAATTCCCCAACACCACAGCGCTCCATTTTTCCTCATCTAGATCCTAAATGGCTCTCCTCTGTAAGCAGATGTTTCCTCTGGTTAAACAGGTCCTCAAACCCCCTCAAGGCCAAAAAGCACCTGCTGGTGAATAACCTACTTCCAATGATCCAGCAGAGAATACACAGGCTTTAAGTGAGGCTGACAACAGCCATGACACCTGGATACGTTTCATCTCTCATTCCCTTTGAGATGAGCCCTCCAGTGTAAAGGTGAAGAAAGGTGAGAATGTGAGGAAAGGTATTCAGTTCACCTCCACTTACAGCCTCGCAAGACAGAGCTTCCCTAAGGTGCCCTGATCTGAGCTACAACGGACAGCTCATCCAAAAAAATAACGCATAAAATCATTTATTTCATTTCTCAGCAGTGCTGAAAAGACATGAATGATGGGTTCAGCGGATCACACAACAACAAATAAACAACTTTCATGAGGAATCCAGATTGACTGTGTTTACGGTCTGTGTGAATGCAGAGAGGAAATTAAGATTTGACAAATTAAATGACTTGACACTACTTATATCTAATCGCTGCCAAGCAGAAGTCCAGTTAAAATGGCTGTAATCTTCTCTGTCTACTGCAGTGAACAATAAGACAGGGTGTGTTATTGCTTATGAAATCACAACAGGCTGCGCGGTGATGTGCTACAGGCCAATTAAACGCCTTATAAACATCCTCACAACTGTGACAAAAACTTCATTACAAAGTGTCTGTTTGGGAAGCATTCAAAACAAATGGCAGTGATGAGGACGTGCCAGCTTTCAGTGTCACAGGCCACGGTGCTTACCGTGCTGCAGAGACACCTGAAAAATATTGCCGTCGCTACCTCCCCAGAACAGAAAATACTCGCAGGGGTCAACGGTCACAGACATTATCCCAACATCGAAAAGAACAGACAGAAGGATCTCCCCAGAGGCAATTTCCCAGACCTATGAGATTATGAGAGAGAGAGAGAGAGACATTTGATCAGTGTAATGGCGAATGACAAATCTTTTAGAAATCTAGATACATAATTGCCATTTATGTTGTGCTGGCACTGAAGCTTTAATTTAATTTAAAACTATGCTACTTACCATGATTACTTAAGGTCTTTTGTATTTATTAATAATTGATTGATTTCATAAATACAATTTTAATGAGACTTTGTTCCTTCATTCTGAACTAAAGACAATTAGATTACACCACCTTTATATTTTTTTAGCACAAAAAATATTAATTTATAATTCATTTATAATTCATTAATTTTGAATTACAAATTCAAAACATTTCGGTCAACAGGTGCATTCAAGTCATTGACTGAAATGCCTTTTTCATGTTTTGGTCTTAATAAATTAACTGGCCTGTGAATGAATACAATTGTTTCAGGTCGAAAACATCTGTCATCATGTTATGTCTTTTTATCTTTCTCTGATCTTCGAATTAATTTATCTTGATCAAAATGACACAAAGAAGGGTGAGACAGAGAACAGAGACAGATAAGAGCAGAGAATACAAAAGGAAAAACAAAGACTTCTGGGTAACAGTTACTCTGTCTGTCGGGACTGTGCCTTCTTCTCTTCAGGGTAATAAAATCCCATAAGATCTCAGGCTCTCCAACATCTCAACACATTTCTGTTCCAACTTACAGCTTAATTGTAATGCTTTTGCCAAAGAGTTTGATAGTAACTCATTGGTTCTTGGGATAATGCAGTGTTATCGCCTCAAATAAAATGCTGAAGCAGACACTGGAAAGCTTAGGAGCTTAGCTTTAGAAAGCTCAAAGTATCTGCAGTGAGGCCGCTGAGCCAACAACACAGACCCTTTAGTCCAAGTGAAAGGTCTATACCCACAGAATCAATGGATGGAGAACAGCCCTTTTCCACAAATTTACAGCTGCTTTTAAAAAGATGCTTAAATCAATAGAAATATAAAGCTGTGGTAGAAATTTTCTAGAACAAATCGTGTGTGAGAGTGTTCGGTTAGAATTTAACTAAAGAATGTCACCGACCGTCTCCGCACAGGCCCAGAGTAATTGATGCCCTATCATAAAGAAGACATACTGACCGGAAAATAATTTTGGGTCTTAGCCAATAGCTGAACAGGATCAATGCCTGTGACCCTGTCATAAAATGGCAAGAGCAAAAGGAAACCGATTATCTGTTAAGTCACTCTTACTGGCTCAGAAAATATGTGCAAAAAACAAACCCCAATCATTTAATGGGATAGTTCACCCAAAAATAAAAAAATTGACATTTACTTTCACATTGTTTCAGGCCTATATGTGTCTTTCTTCCGTGTAACACAAAAGAAGAAAATTGTGAGAGCCTTACAGCCCTTACTGTATACTTTAACTGTAAAATTTAATCAACATTCTAACATTAATTGAGTTAAAAATAGTTTTAAAACATTTTTCAAAAACAACTCTACATCTCACTATCTGTAAAAATCCACATTTGAAACCATGAGCATAAAATCTTCCCTCCCAATAAGTAGGACAAAGGTCATGTCTTTTCCAACTAAATTAACTGACCATTTGATAAATCAAGGCTGTCCAATGCACTGGTCAAAGGTCATGAGCTACATCTGTGTGCGTGGTTCTTGCCTGAATTTTCTCTCTGTTTCTCAGTGCATGCAGACGCCAAATATTTTTAACCCAATCACTAAACACCCAACACTGATCGGTCAGTCTAATGCCAAAACACTTGATGCAGGAACGACTCTCCATTCCTCCTGTGCTAAAAGCCCAAATCTTTGTGCTGAGTGAACTCCTAGATTCCCTACAAATCATCATTCAACAGACAAAACAATTTATCCATGGTGACTGACAGGCTGTAATTCACTGCAGCTAAAGCTATTGAGCTCAGATGACTAATGAACAACAGCAGGACAAATTAAACCTCCAAATTATCCACTTGACTGATGACAATCTGACAGTGACCACTTTGTCTAAAGAGGGACACAGGAAAACAGGAGGGTGTAACCTGTGACAAATTAGAGTGCAGTCAAAAAAAAAAGATTTTATTGTACGACAAGCAGAATTAGCAGACAAGTTCCCTATGCGTTTGTTTTTATATCATATTTACTTTCCAAATATGCAAAAATAAGTCATCTTTTGATCTTTTTGATTGATTTAGTACACCAAATGTGAATGATTTAATCAGATTCACTCTCACTCTCATCCCCATACATTAAATCAGTAATCAGTACATACTTCAACATTTCTCTGTTTCTGTCCCTCTACTTTTGTTTCATAACAAGAATATGTATACATAGTTGATTACATAATGTAAATATTAATAGACACTTTATTTGTATTATGACTGTATCTTAATGCTGTTTACTATACCTACCTTCAGGCTGTATTTAAATATACATAACGCAATGTACTGCATGACTCAACGCACATATCTCTTATAATAAATGTTCATTTTATTCAAGGCCAGCAGACCTGCAGCTTAAAGAACTGACTAACAAACAGGAACTTCATATAAAATTCATAAACAGAAACTTGCTCAAAAGTAGAACCTGAGCAGTTGTGATCAGAAATCAGACATCTTGATTTGAAGACTAAACAACTTTAACACTGAACTCGACCAACAAGCTCTCGACAGACATTTATTCATCTAAGGTCTCTCAAAAAACAACAGTGAAAAACAGATATACTGTATGTTAGCACAGAACTATAGAAGGATTCTTAAATTGAAGATTTAAAAATGTCCACTACAATGTAGTTAAACATTTTTAGTTTAAACTTAATTAAGTTTTTATTATGAAAATATATAAACATAATACTTAGTCACCTATATCCAGTAGGAACTTTAAATATTAGCCAATTAAATATATTACTTTGAAAAAAAATGATGAAACAAACACTTTGTAATTACTAACATTGCTCCTTCACAGAACTAAGACTGGAATCTTCAATGTAATTACACATCTTCAATATCAATGTATAGATATTAATTTGCTTCCTACTTTTTATACTGCTATTTAATTCGATAATACAATATAATTGTGCTAACAAATTTATTTTAATTTGAAAGTACATTTCTGCAAAGACAAAGAGTGGCTACTTTAAAGGTCTTGATTAATTATGATTTTTTTGAGTCACAGCATAATTCTCCCAGTTCCATTTATGTTATTCCATAGTTTTGGTGAATGTACTAATAAAAAACAATAATACAGTCAGTAAACCTGAACTTTTAACCAGTAGCGTAGATTGAAATACAAATATTGTTATACAGCCACACATGTTTTTACCAAACTGTTAGCAACAGCTAAGTATACAATGACACATAAACAGGTGCAAAGCCTGTAACTATACCAGATCAAGTGTCAGCAAAACAATCCCAAAATCAAATGAAGGACTGCTGCGATTGAACTCCTGCCAGGCAGGTTTGGCTGCTTTTCAATCTAATTTAAAAGTCAGCTTCGAAATTCTTTGCTTCAGCTAACAGGAAGGTTTCCCTGCTGTTCACAGGCTAGTAAAGTAGCAATGGGGAAGGATAGACACAAGATTGAATACAGATTATGACAAAGTTCAGGTCAGGAGTCCCTTCAGCTCCTCGCTGGCTGCCTCTGCTGTCTTTAAAATGCTCATGTGCGCTCAGGGCCCGGGTGCAAGCTCACTTAGATCTCAGGCACTGCTACAACACAGACCTTTATTTCAACCACATCAACACCTTTCTCACTGCTATTGATGTTTAACACAGGTGGCACATGTTCAAGATAATGGCATTAAATCGAACAGACGAATCAAACACAGTGTTACAAAACCTACAAAAAAAGTCAATTTTAGACAGAATAAAAGGTGAGTCTTATTTACATAAAAAAATCTAATATTTAAATTGATGGGTCTAATTCTAAATTGACTCGTTGAGTCATGTACCAACAAGGCTGCTGCCAGGGGGCGGGCATTGGGGGTAGTTCCCCACCCCCATTGTGACATACTGAGTCTGACAAATACACGTCAATGTCAATATACTATCTTGGATTAACTCTTTGCTATCTTTGACTTTGATAACTGGAACCATGTGCCAGAACAAACGGCTTGTGCCAATAAGGATCTGCATTAAACCAGCCGTGACAGTATCTACAGGGAAAGTCCATGACACCATCTTTCAAAACAGCCGAGAGCAGGATGAGTCGCAGCCTCAATGAAAAGATGCAGGCAGGATTCCCACATACAATGCAAACAAATTTCATCAGCCGCTCGTCAGAGGGGTCCGATCGATTCTGATATAGATCAGCTCTGGGACCCTGACAGCAGCCACTGAGTTCAAATGGCTTCTGACAGCATGAGCTGAGGCTAATTAAACCACAGCCATATGCATGTTTTGTTTGGGCATTCATCCCCACAACAAACTTAAAGCTTCTGGAAAATTCCACGACCTGCTGCCACCACTATGTTGTGGCGATCATGGTCCACAAAATTTTTTCTATTTGGCTTCAAGCAGGAGGAGACTGAGGGACAGGGTCCAAAATCTGCTCAGTGCCACACCTGCCAATGACAAGTAAATTGACAAAAAAAAATTCATTAACTTTTGTTTTATTGTTACATAAAGAATCATAAAGAAATGTATTTTTGTATGTAGTATTGTCTTAATCTGTATCACATTTTGAAAATCCTAAAAGATTCCTGGAATCCTAGGCCAAAATCTGTAGTCTGTAGTAATTGTTAGTTTGACATGTTCACTGACAGTCGATTAATGACCAATGAGAACACATATTTGCTCTGAAAATGCTCTGGCAGTACAAAAATTTTAAAAGTACTGTCCTGCAGTGTGG
>JAZGTI010008994.1:0-16055 GCA_036877585.1 Botia kubotai | reverse complement strand
CAAATCAAAAGGTCACCCAACTTGACCGTGAAAACAGGTAAATAAAGTTTGAGCGAGGGGATCACACTTCCTCTTTTTCAAAATAAAAGTGCATAAATATACATACAACATAAAGGAGAGAAAATGATCCATTTTCTCTACTGGGTTACACCGGCGATTGTAGGATGGACATTTGGATTGAAGTGAGAAGTGATGGATAGTTCGGAGCAGCAGAGAAAACCAAAGAAGGCCAAGATAAACATTGCGTTGAGAGTGCAAGCAGTGTTAACTGAGTGGTAGCCAAGACGGAGGGTGTAAATGCAGCTGGTGAGTATGCTAATAGTAATAGGCTGTCTGGTATCGGGGCGAAAAGGGTGGATTCTTTTAATTCCTTTAATGAGGAGGGAGGTTTGCGAATTGTTAACCGCTGGGGACAGTTCGCCGAAAATTAATTTATGGAAAAAACTGTAGGCCGCTTAAGTAGCCTTTAATGGAACCGACTTGGATGCTTTTAACGCTGTGAAGATACGAAAGAGGTGATAGATAGGAGAGAGAAATCCGGAAATTATAGGTTATACACGAGGTGAAATGATTTCAGTTTTTCTATGCTGAATAATAAGATTGAAGTGTCCTGTGAGAAATAGCTTGAAGGATGGAGTCGAGGAGGTGATTTAACGGGTGATTTAGGGGAAGATGAGCTGAGAGTAAGGAGGTACTGGAGTTGGGGTATGGATCCACCTCTGGAGCAGCTGCCTGAATTTCTGAAAAGAAAAACGAGAGAGTCAGTCATTTGATTTTTGGAACCCGGAACGTGCTCCATGATTATAACAAATTAATCGCGGGCTGAAATCCAGGTAAGGCATCTTATAAAAGGCATTAATGCTGGGGAACGACAATGACTTTATTAATGCAGAATACCGTTGTTTCATTGTCACAATGCACTAGCGTTGAACGAGCGGCCCTGGGGAATTACGCGCACGGCAAAATTTAAATGACAGAGAATGGAGGAGTTCACGTTTTAAACAAGATTGGTTAACTAGAAGACCGGACACGACCAGGATAATTCTGTTAATTTTCTCTTTTGGTGAGGATCATTTAAAAATGGGCGTGGCCAAGTGTAACAATAGGTCTATATTTCCTAAATGAAACATCAGAAAACCATAAAACTAAGTGAGCTCATGCTTGTTGTGGTTCTAAAGAAGCATTCTAAATTTTGTGTTGATCCAAGGTAACATGCAAAGTTTCCTCAATTTCTGATGAAAGTAGTAATACTAATAACTAATACTAATAACTAATTGTTCATTTTAAAATGATCAGCCATTTTATCTGATGAGTTGTTTTAATTAAGGACACTGTTAAGGGTCAGATTAGAAAGAGGCCAAGAACACAGAAATCACAATTTATATCTCTCTGCCTGCTCATAAATTTGGCATACTTCCCAATTCCTGGTTGCACCATGTACTTGTTTATCATTTCTTAACAGAAACATAGAGGTAGTTTAGTCTTGCATAAAGCTTTGATTGTGTTACACAGCATAAAAAGAATAGAAATTTATAATACTGCTTATGTTCCCACATCATCCCTTTAATCATATAAAACATTTATTTTAATTTATTTTATTATTTTAATTATATAAAAATTAAATAGACTGATTAAATGCAAGCAAACTTTCATAATTACTATTAAAACATTCTTTGAAAAGTTTGGATGGCACCGGTCCATACTCTTCCCTTCTACATGCTCTTAAAAGAACAGGTCATGTCATACCGCATACCAGCGGCAGTTGAGGGGATGTTTAAAGTTTAAAGTTAATCTGTTTTGGCAAAACAACAACACTCTTATTGCGATGTAATGTACAGAGTGTAAACAGTATGCTTCAAAAATATATTTTCATGTCCAGTTTTTTTTTTGTAACCATGCAGAGATCTCAGCTTGACATCCATTACTGTATACAGGAGACAATGAATGGTCCACAACAACAAAAGAGAAGCAATATAACCGAAACAGCCACAAACATTGAGATCAAACTACCCCATCTTCCAAGGAGGCCGTCAAATAACTATAAGAGGGTCCATACCTTGTGTTACGGTGGAGGCTCCAGCCTCCTCTCCAATGCGGCAGCGGCGATAACCGTCTCCGGAATATTGAACTTTACATCTGAACTATATTTCCCATGAACCTTCACCTGCCAATCAGACCCGGAAGAAGCACCTGTGGATCATTGACTCTAACGTTTATAAGCTGTGTGTTTGCTCCAAGTCATTGCGAAGTCTTGTTTGCCTTAGGTAACATTTCTGAGCATTTCTCCTGTGATCTGTATATTGCCTTTTCGTGTTTGACCCAGTCTGTTTATCGTCTTGTGATTTTTGCCGCCTGCCTTTTGGATTTGCCTGTTTAACGGTTTATGATTGATATCTGCCTGCCCTGACCTTTTGCCTGTTTTTTTGGATTACGTTTGCTTGCTGCCTGCCTATGACCTTTGCCTGACCACGTTTACGATTCTGCTTTGTGATTTACTTATTAAACTGTTTGCAAATGGATCTGCACGCCTCTGACTCGTCTTTACAGAAGACTTCGCCATATCAGGATCCAGCAACGTTGGCTCAGATGTCTTCAGAACTATCGGCTCAGGCAGCTCAGTTGGCCCATCACAATCAACAGCTCTCCCGCCTCACCACACTAACCGAGGAACTGGTAAGAGCTTTTCAAGGAGCTAAAATTGGTCCCGCTGAGCATACACCAGCCGCTATGTCTCCTGCTCCAGTTGTAAATAACCCCTCAAAATTGGTGAGTCCCAGATTAGCTTTTTCCGAAAAGTTTAACGGAAACCCAACGTGTTGTAAAGGATTTTTATTGCAATGCTCACTGTTTGTATCTCAGCAGCCTGCTCTGTACCCCTCTGATTCTAGTAAGATCGCATTTGTTTGTTCTTTACTAACTGGCAAGGCGCTTGAATGGGCAACGGCAGTATGGAATAATAACAGTGTTGCATTTCCTACCTTTGATACATTTTTAGCACGTTTTAGAGAGGTTTTCGATCATCCTGCTGAAGGCAGGGACCCTGAAGACGAACTGCTAGAATTAAATCAAGGAAATGCTACAGCCGCCGAGTATGTGCTTACCTTCCGCACACTGGCCGCTCAAACTGACTGGGTCGAGGATACATTCAAGAGACTTTTTCGTAGAGGTTTGACTCATGAATTACAATCAGAGTTAGCTTGTCGTGATGAGGGGAGAGATTTAAATCAGTTCATCGATTTAACTATCCAGATTGATAATCTGCTACACACACGCAGAACAAATTCGAAACTACAATCAATACAGCAAAATACCTCGGAGGAACCTATGCGACTCAATTTCACTTATTTATCTTCTGTGGAGCGATCTCGTCGCCTCGATAATCATCTCTGCCTATATTGTGGTCAAGCAGGGCACTTGAAAGAATCTTGTCCAGTCAGACCTCAGTCAAATCGTCGACTGGTAAGTGCAACAAATATTTCACTACCAGCTTCTGATTCAATTACACTTCCTGTAACTATTTCTACAACAAATCACACCCTTGAGACTGAAGCATTTATTGACTCTGGAGCAGCAGGAAACTTTTTGTCTTATGATTTTGCTGTGAACAATAATATCCCTTTATCTGATCTTCATTGTGCCTTCACAGTGGAAGCATTAGATGGACATACCCTTGGAGAGGAGGGGTATACACGTCAAACTCAACCACTGCAGTTAAAAGTTGGACTTTTGCATCAGGAAACCATCCAGTTTTATGTAATCCCGTCCGTACATCATAATGTCATCCTAGGAATGCCCTGGCTGCAATTGCATGAACCGGTAATTTCATGGAAAGAATGTGAACTTTTAAGTTGGGGAGAATTTTGTTTTAAGGGATGTTTGCAACGTTTACAGCGACCCCAAGAGGTAGAACCTGTTAAGGACTCAGCAACAAAGATTCCTGAACCATATCGAGATCTAGCTGAAGTTTTTAGTAAACAGCGTGCCACTCAACTCCCTCCCCATAGAAACGTTGACTGCGCTATTGAACTAGTTTCTGGAGCAGAACCCCCTAAGGGTCGTATTTTTCCATTGTCTCAGCCAGAGTCAGAGGCAATGAAACAATATATTCAGGAGGAGTTGGAAAAAGATTTCATTCGGCCTTCTAATTCTTCAGTCTCAGCTGGATTCTTTTTTGTAAAGAAAAAAGATGGCAGCCTTAGACCATGTATTGACTATCGTGCTCTCAATGATGTAACTATTAAGTTTCGATATCCTTTGCCTTTGGTACCTTCTGCTTTAGAACAATTAAGACAGGCCAAGTATTATACTAAACTAGATCTTCGCAACGCTTACAATTTAATTAGAATCCGTCAGGGAGACGAATGGAAAACTGCATTTTCTACAGCTTCAGGTCACTACGAGTATCTTGTCATGCCTTTTGGTTTAGCTAATGCCCCTTCTGTTTTTCAGGCTTTCATGAATGACATTTTTAGAGACATGCTCGAGAAATGGGTTATTGTCTATATAGATGATATTTTGATTTATTCCCAAACTGAAGAGGAACACCTTTTGCAGGCCCGAGCAGTACTTCAACGTTTGCTTCAAAATAATCTATACGTTAAGCTCAAGAAATGTGAGTTTCATAAATCTCTTACTTCCTTTTTGGGTTATATTATCAGCGAGGAGGGGGGAAGTTTTGGACGAACGAAAGGTTGAATCAGTGGTTAATTGGCCAAAACCACGAACTTTGAAGGAGTTGCAGAGGTTTCTGGGCTTCGCTTACTTTTACAGGAGGTTTATTAGAGGGTTTAGTTCGGTGGCTGCACCTCTTACAGGCTTAACTAAACAGAACAGGGTTAGGTTAGCTTGGACTCCACAGGCAGATTCCGCTTTCCAAGAGTTAAAGCAACTTTTCACGTCTCCACCTATACTCAAGCATCCTAACCCAGAATTACAGTTTATCGTAGAGGTAGACGCATCCAACACGGGAGTAGGAGCAGTTTTGTCACAACGTCAGGGCTCCCCAGCAAAGATGTTTCCCTGTGCTTACTTTTCTAAAAAAATTAACCCCGACAGAACGGAACTATGACGTTGGCAATAGAGAACTATTAGCTATTAAGTTGGCACTTGAAGAATGGAGACATTGGTTAGAGGGGGCAAAAATTCCCTTTTTAGTGTTCACTGATCATAAGAACCTGGAATATGTACGTAATGCAAAGAGATTGAATCCTCGTCAGGCTAGATGGGCCATGTTTTTTACCCGATTTCAGTTTACTGTTACCTATCGTCCTGGTTCTAAGAATGGCAAAGCTGACGCATTATCACGCCAAAATGAAGAGGTAATTAGAGAACCTGACACAGAACCCATTATACCCCAAAATCTTCTACTGGCTCCTATCAATTGGGATATTACTACGGAGATTAGTAGCATCAACCAGCAACATCCGCCTCCTGCAGATTGCCCTCCAGATAAAACATTTGTCCCAGAAAGGCTACGGGCAAAAGTACTCTCGTTAATCCATAGTCATCCCAGTTCCGGTCACCCAGGTATCAACGCAACATTAGAGTTGTTAAGAAATCGTTACTGGTGGCCGTCCTTGGTTCCTGATACCATACAGTTTATTAATCAATGTGTCGAGTGTCAGACCTCAAAATCTTCAAAGTTATGGCCTACCGGTTTACTACAACCTTTACCAATTCCACAACGTCCCTGGTCGCATATAGCTTTGGACTTTGTAACTGGTCTACCCTCATCACAAGGAAAAACTGTAATACTCACTGTAATCGACAGATTCTCTAAAGCTTGTAGATAGCGAGATACTATGTCAAGAGGTGTTCAGGATTTATGGAATCCCAGAGGATATTGTATCGGATCGCGGTCCTCAGTTTACTTCAAGAGTATGGACTGCCTTTTTCAGAGCTCTTGGGGTAAATATTAGTCTAACCTCTGGGTATCATCCACAGTCAAATGGTCAGACAGAGAGATTAAATCAGGAACTAGATTTTTGAGAACTTATTGTCAGACAAATCAAGACGACTGGTCCAGATATCTTTTCTGGGCAGAATATGCCCAGAATTCACTAATCAAGCCAGCCACAGGAGTCACTCCCTTTAAGTGTATACTAGGATACCAACCACCATTTTTTGCCTGGTCTGGGGAACCAACGGAATTACCTACTGTCAATGACTGGCTCCAAAGAAGCGAGGAGACTTGGGAACGAGCTCATCATCATCTACAACTGTACGTAGACAGGAGCATCATGCCAATGCTCATCGCCGAGTTGGTCCAAGGTACTCTCCGGGTCAGTGGGTGTGGCTTTCAACTAGAGATCTACGGATGAAACTTCCCTGTCGCAAGTTAAGTCCCAGGTACGTAGGTCCATTCCAAATAATTAGACAAATTACCCCTGTGTCATTTCGTTTAAGACTTCCATCTAATTACCGAATCTCTCCCACTTTCCACATGTCACTGCTCAAACCCGCTGTCGCTCCGGAGAGAGAGGCTGAGGAAGTACCCGGTGAGCAGACCTCCCCCCTTATAATTGACGGCGAGGAGGCTTACCGAGTCAGCGCTCTACTGGACTCCAGACGTCGGGGTGGTACCTTGCAGTACTTGGTGGATTGGGAGGGGTACGGTCCAGAGTCTGTTTATCGTCTTGTGATTTTTGCCGCCTGCCATTTGGATTTGCCTGTTTAACTGTTTATGATTGATATCTGCCCGCCCCGACCTTTTGCCTGTGTTTTTGGATTACGTTTGCTTGCTGCCTGCCTATGACCTTTGCCTGACCACGTTTACGATTCTGCTTTGTGATTTACTTATTAAACTGTTTGCATATGGATCCGCATGCCTCTGACTCGTCTTTAAAATATTCAAGGTTTTTTTTTTTTCAATTCCAGTTCCCCAAAATATTCATACTTAACGCTACGCTGTTTCAAGTGCAGTCTGGAATAAAAGATCCCCAGTTACATTTTTCATCCAACATTCCATCCAAATTAGATGTTTAATTATTTATTTTTCTTGCACTGTCTGCACTGTAAGGACTGCTCTAATTTTGCTTTACTTTATATAGTGACAATAACGATTCTTGAATCTCACAAAGATTCTGGTTATATAGGTCTCTGCTAATGTATATGAGTTTACATTTAAAAAGCTGTTAATATTATCTCATAAGCATACTATCACTACACTTTACCAATTAATACCAATAGTGTAAACGTTAATAAAAGCAAGGATTTTTATTTATTAATTTTTAATTTATTAATGTGGCTTTCTTTTAAATGGTAAAATCTTTAAATATAAACAACCATATTTACTTTTGTCAGAATGAAGCAATGTGTGTCCAAAGGCTGAAGGTTAGTAAGTAGAAACATCTCACAGTGACCACAGAAGGTCAGCTGATCTCAACGTAGTGCAGAGAGATTGACCCTATAATGTTTCTGCATCTGCTAACCCACTACTAATGAACTTTACCTTCTTCAATGTGCTCAAACAAATTAAAGCAACCAGATGATTATCCTACTTTTTTGAGATCTGGGTAATATAGATATCAACTCATATTAAGAATGTGTCAGTGGTTTTAAATTTCAGTGTTTTATGTCAAGCCCTATAAATGTCCAATGAAAAGTGCTCTAGCATCATTATCACCACTGTGTTGTTATAGCTAGCTGTATAATTTATATTCTCCATATGGGGTCCTAACATGGCAATCCACTAAAAGACAGACACCACATTTATTTGACTTCATTATATATGCACAGCTGTAAACCTTCAATTACAATGAGACAATGAATCTGACATGTTTTGATCTATCGTGTCTTCAGTGCTTCCTTCATGTATTCACTTTGTCGTTAACAAGCATGTTTCTCATGTTATGACAGATGACCCACAACAGATTTACAATTACAGTTACAAAACAAATGTGGAAACCCTAAAATCTTATGGCATATAACTGTAACACTACACAAAAAATATGCATATACATGCACTTTAACTATGAACAGACGACTCCACAAGATTTTTTGTAGCTGATGAATGTAAAAATGTAAAACGGGTCAATATTGATTTTATTTTAACTTAAATCGTAGAAACAGGTTTATTAATGTATGTTTGCTGTAATTCGGGGGAAATATGCAATGAATGTATTCAATTAAAACTGCTCTACATCAGGAGGTTTGAACCAGACAATTTATTTCTTAGAGATTGTACAGCTGCTGTGTGAAAAAGCTGATTGGAGATTGGGAAAAACACTGTGCTCAGACACTAGGAAACCTTCATCAAGGGGGCCTGGGACAGTCCATGTAACTGTAACTCCTTCTACATCTTACTAGAATAGGACTGCAGTTCATTGCCAGTTTTGTTAGATTAGGTTAAGGCATCTTTATCCTTAGGTTTACGCAGGGTCAGGGAAAACTAATGACATAGATAAACTGGGACACATTTGTAGTCAGACAGAGAAATTTTCTTTTGCTGCCCTTTATAGTCTGAACTGAAGTCATGTGATTTATAAGCCTTGACTAATACATGGGCTGGTCAGCTGGAGTCCAGGGGGGACACAGTTTAGCTCTAACAATTAAACACTTGACAATAGCAAATAAGCAAATAATGTGACAATAAACTTCTGACTTTGGTTGTTCATTGACATTATCTATGTTTCCATTAAGACATTTCTGTGAATTAGAATGTATTGTGTTATATTGTTAATTCTGTCAGCCAATCATAATACAATTTTTGCATTAAAGGTCCTCAAAAATTCACTGTATCAACATTTTCTATTTTATTGATGGGTCAACCAAAAATTCTTTACGCCAAAAGACTTTCAATCACTAAATAAATCTTCCTTTTATATTTGCATTGAGTCTTGCTGGTCGAGAGTCTGTACTCTCGCAGCCTGCCTTTCAATCTCTCTCTCTCTTTCTCTCTCAGTTCATCATTTCCCACTAAACACATGCTGTGGATTCCAGCTTATGTCCATTTTCTAGTTGGACACAGTGACTACCAGGCACAGGTGCAGATCTTGCTGCCAGGAACCAGTGCTCAGTTTACTTGTGAATGAGCTGAAACAGAAAATAACCCCAGAGTACTTGTCATTACCTCCTTATATCTCTGCCAAAATTTGTCTGTCCATTCGTCATTTGGTTTGAAAATCTCAAACTGCCTACTTTTCCTTATTCATTCTGTCAAAGTCTGTAAGACTTGCAATACTATATCTAATTATAAGATCTAGTCATTGCCTGTGGCTTAAAATTTGTTGTGATGCCAAATATCTCACCTCCACACCAGCCCTGGCACATTGTGTTCTGTGGCTGGTGTAAGATTGACCTTCTGCTTGAAAACCGCTTGCGACTTGAACAGATGTTTCATGGACTTATTATTCAAAGCTGTACAACAGATGAAGTAAGTTCAGAAAAGTGAAATTATTTTGAATGAGGTTTTGGTTCTTTGTGCTACACTTCAAAATTTGTCACCTGAGAATTCAACATTTATACACAGATAATAAAGTAGAATGTAATATACTTTAATAATAAAGTAAATCTGCTCACTGGTTCAGTATTGCGTGAATTAAGATAATCTGTTATTGAGGACAGAATTCAGTCATGAATTTGATATTATCCACCACTCCACAGTTTCAGACTCACAGATTGCTTACGGATTATTCATAGACAATGTGATATGTACTGCACACTTCCCCACCCTCCCCAAAAACGGCAAACTCTAATGTGATTGGCTAGCTTCAAAACTAGAGTTTGCATAACTAATAGCTAATAACTGATCCCCTGCTGATTTTGTACGTTTGCCCAATGATGAAGAAATTATCAGTCTATAATTTTAATGGTAGGTTTACTTTAACAGTGAGAGACAGAATAACAACAAAAAATGCATTTACATTTAGTCATTTAGCTGACGCTTTTATCCAAGCGACTTACAAATGAGGACAAGGAAGCAATTTCAAAAACAATAAGAGGCAACAATGAATAAGTGCTATAGACAGGTCTCAGATATTTCAGCACAGTATAATTATTTTTAGAAGTAGAAGTGGTGGTGTGTTAGTTAATTAGTCAAGGAAATGAAGACGAAATAGGTGAGTTTTTAGTCGTTTTTTGAAAACAGCTAATGACTCAGCCATTCTGATGGAGTTATGGAGTTCATTCCACCAACTGGGCAGAGTGAACGTAAGAGTCCGGGAAAGTGATTTCTTCCCTCTTTGGGATAGAACCACAAGGCGACGTTCATTAGCTGAACGCAAGTTTCTGGTGGGCACATAAGTGCGAAGAAGTGAGAGCAGGTAAGGAGGTGCAGATCCAGTAGTCACCTTGAATGCGAACATCAGAGCCTTGAATCTGATACGAGCAGCTACTGGCAGCCAGTGCAACTGTATGAACAGCGGAGTGACGTGTGCTCTTTTAGGCTCGTTAAAGACCACTTTAGGATGGATGGTCACAAACCAGTAAACAAAGCTGAGCTGTTTAAATTGTGCCAGGAATGGCATAAAGTCACTCAACAACAATGTGAAAGTCTGGTGTACAGCATGCCAAGACACATGAAAGCTGTGATTAAAACCAGGGTTATTCTACCAAATATTGATTTTTAAACTCTTCCCAAGTTAAAACATTAGTATTGTTTTTTAAAAATTAGTATGAACTAGTTTTCTTTGCATTACTTGAGTTCTGAAAACACTGCATATTTTTTGTTGTTTTGACCATAGTTTATTATTTATTATAAATGCTCTAAATGAGAATATCTGGAATTTTATCTGGAATTTGGGAGAAATGTTGCAAAACAAATGTTCATTTTATTTAAACACACACACATATTAATAAAACCAGGAGGAACCAGGAAAACAAACAAACAATCCAATAGGTAATTGATATAAACAGGAATCAGGGTGCTGAGAAGTAACCATCAATGAGACCGAACAATACTGAAGTGTCAGAAAGGTGCTTATATAGAGAGTCCCTGATTAACTTTGCAAGTGCTGAGAATCAGTAGGCAGGTGAGAGAAAATGAGTGGGCGGAGTTTTGATGTCTGGTGCAGACGGCATGGATGGCCCTGTGACAGTACCCCCCTTCACAGGTAGCTCCCGATGCCCAAAACGGATGATGGCGTAGACCACCTATGCTTCTAGGTGCTGGGAGATCTGGATGGTTAATATAGAACTCTGTTAGTAGTAACGGATCTAGAATATTGTCTCGACTGACCCATGAGCGCTTCTCTGGACCATACACTTCCCAGTCCACCAAATATTCCATACGGCCACCTCTGTGTCATGAGTCTAGGATGGGGTTGAGATTTGGTTTTCCTCTGATTTAATAGTAGGATAAGGGTTCTGCACCTGAGGCAGAGAGAGACAAAGGGTCAGTAAAAGGTTTTAACAAAAAAACATGGAAAGAGGGTAATCAGATAGTGGGAAAGGAGGTTAAGACGGTACGTGACTTCATTCATTCGTCTTCGGACCAATTTATCAAGGACTCAGCTTTAGACAGGGCTGGCAGAGGCTGGAAGAGGTGATAGTCCCTGGTGGAAAGCCAGACCTTTTGACCCGGGTGGTATTGAGGGTTGTCCGATCTCCTTGCATCAGCCCAATTTATCTGCCTCTGCACAACCTGTTGCAGATGGATATGAGCTGAGTCCCTGACCCTCTCGCTCATACGGAACCAGTGGTCCACAGCTGGAGGGCTCATCTGACCAGGGAAATCGGTTGGTACCTCAGCATTCACTGAAAGGGAGTGAACTCCGTGGATGACTGACGAAGGGAGTTTTGTGCATACTTGGTATCCCAAGGTAGGAATTGGTTCCAGATGTGCGGATGTTCATGGTAGTATGAGCACAGGTATCAGGGATACCGAAGTGGCCGAAGATCTGGTCAAAGAGATTCTCTCCGCAGTTATAATGGCAGTGGGTAGATTCTTTAGTGGCATAAGTTTAAAGGCTTTAGAGAAACAATCAACAGCAATGAGTATACAATTATTGGAGTCTGAGGGTGGAAGTCCACTTTGATGTGGGACCGGCAATGGAACAAGTTTACCTTCTGGTAGGTGATGAGGCACTTTGGACATTGTACAGACTAAGCAACTGTTGACATACCTGGAGATATCCTGGGTTATTCCGGGCCACCAGAATCATTCTTGAATGAGTGAGAGGGTCTGCTGGCTGCCTGGGTGTCAAGAGCCTGGAGAGGTATGTGCTGGGTAACCCGGAGTGATGATGGTATGTATACTTTACCCTCAGGATCCCCAGAGCAGGTTCATGACGGGTTGCTTTTGCTATGTCCTCATCTATGGACCACTGGATGGGACTAACAATAATGGCTGGAGGGAGAATGGCTTCTGTTGGTGATAATTTACCAGAAGGTTGGTAGAGTCAAGAAACGGCATCAGCTCATTGGTTGTTAATTCCTGGGCAGTAGGTGACAGTGAAATTGAGAGTACCTCCACCTGATGTGGGTTTAGCCGCTTGGTTTCACTTAGGTATTCTAGATTGCGGTGGTCAGTGATAACTTCGAATGAATGTTGGGCTCCCTCCAGCCAATGTCTCCATCATTCAAGGGCCATTTTGATGTCAAGAAACTTACAGTAACAGATATATATATAAATATATATTAATAAAGAAGCAAAATGTCTTTTTGAAAATGAGATCTTAAGTTAGCAGGATCGGTCAAGTCAGGAACAAAAACATACACATAGTGAAACAGAATAGAATGTGGCAAAAGCGTGCAGACCTCTAATGCTATGTTTAGTGGAGGAAGAACAACAACCAAACAGGTCAGTTTCTTGTGCACCTTACAGCAAGAGTAGGCATTGGGGCCTGTGTGTGGCCCACATAGGCAGCCCCTGTGGGCCCCAATGCCGTCATGAAATGCGGGGCACATGTGGTGGGGACCCAGTGTGACAGCCCAAAGTGTGGGCTCATTGGGCAAAGTGTGGGCATACTGTGGGCACACTGGGAAAAGTATGGGGAAATATATTTAGATTTATTTTTAACAACAATAGCAATAAAAACAACAAATAAAGGGCTATTTAAAACAGCAATAAACTAAAAACTAACAAACCACAGAACACTTCAAACACACGTTTTACGTGTTACGTTAGAGGCAGTGGGGATCCTTATTGCCAATCTACCCCTTTATTGCTGTCCCCCATTCCTGTCCCTTGCATTGCAGAGCCAAGTTTTAATGAAGGTATCCACCTCACAGCATCACAGCACAGCATTTTGTCACAGCATCTATGTGAGAAAGCAAACCATTAAATTTCAAATGTTAAAAACAAAACAAGAGTTGGTCAAGTACTGTTAAGTCATTTAAACCTCAGAAAGCTGCAAAAACCTGCATTTTGATTGGGGGAACTTGAGACTAGTTTATAGTTAAGGATTATTCCATGTGTATTAGATGATTTATTATATTAGATGGTTATTTTAAAATAAATGATGAGTCATTCTTTTATCCTGCCATGCACAGCTGGACTGGCAAAAACCAGCCCTGGCAAAAAAACAAGGGACCAGCCGACTATATTTGATCATTCCATAAAAGCACTAAAGTCATATAATAAGGCAGAAAAGAGTGGGAGCTGACACATTAAATACTTCTATAACGTGAAAGATATTAATACAATAAAACTGTATAATCCACAGGGATTAGCAGGGAGGGCCTGCTCTCTCTCTCGCTGACACTCTCCTCCTCCTATCTCTCTTTCTCTCCACAGACACTACACTCACTTCTCCCTCTTCTCTCTCCCTATCCTTATCCTCCTTACTGTGTGTGCCGGTGCTGCCAGTGCCACCACCACCACTATCATCATTAACCACCACCATCATCAGCTGATGAAGGTCCTGCTGCAGCAGAAAACATGTTATTTTGACACATTTTACAGCGTCTGTCTGAAGGATCTGTTTCTTTATTTCACACAATTGTTCTGTGCCTCCCTTGTGTTTCTGACTGTTTTGACAGATGCACACTGACGCTGCACACTTGCACAGAGCCCAAAATAGGAGGTCTGATTGGGCCAGCCCAATGCCAATTAAGAAAAAAAACAATGGACTGCTGATTAAATGTCCCATGGGCTGGTCTGTCTGGAAAAAACAGACGTTGACTTTTTTGACAAATACATTAAACCGCCACAAAGACCCCAGCGCCATCAATGAATTAGACAGAAAATAGAATGGGCAGTTTATGGGACGATCAGACAAAAATAGAGTGTAATACAAAACAGAGTGTGATACAAAAATGTATCAGGTCAAAAAGTACGTCAGCCAAGCAGGAAAATGCCCTGTCTGCCTGATGGTCAGTCTGCACCCGCTGCTATGATGGAAAGTGGATAGGTTTAAGCAATTGAAAATCAGGATTGTGCCAAATTGGGGTGTATTCACATGGTGATATTTTAATATTTATTTTTAAACAATATAAATTGTTATACAAAGTATAACATACAAAGTATGTCATCCAGTGGACCTGGGTACACGTAACATTGTTCATTATATACACTACTGATTTCTCCTACCCCTTTCCTTTTTTTAATTCTCGTTTTACAGACATATCCCATATAAACATTCCATACTCTACCCCTTCAATGACTGAAGTCACCCAGATGATTTTTCAATCCATCTTTTTAAGGGCATGCAGTTCAATGTATGACAAGTCTGCCATATCAGAGTTTTCTTAATCTGATTCGTTCAGTTCATTTACCTTTGTTTATCTTTTTGCAAATGTCCTTCTCTTCTTCTCAGTTAGTTTTCTTCACACATTTTCTGTATGTCGCTTCCTATGACATTGCCTGCACACTTTCTCTTTAAACCAACATTCATTACGGTTATGTGACGCTTTACCACATCTGAAACATGAAGGATTTTCACTTCACACTGTTGTGAATTTGTTTACGTGACATTTAGGGGTCGCCTTTCTTTGCAGTTCCTGTGCATCTTTCGCAGAGACTGCAATTTCCAGTGCTCGTGTCAATGTGAGTTCTCTTTCTGTAAGGAGTCTCTTTTGCGTGCTCTAACTGTGCAGACCCCAAACAAGCCTTCAGATTCAAATGCGTTTGCAGCACGTCCACAATTTTTTTGGATGTTTTCTTGCTGGCTTAACTGGTGCAGTTAAACTGCACAAGAGGTCGAATGTTTTCGCTCCCATTACACTCAAGAGAACGGCCACTTTTCTCTTGTTCCGGATGTCATTGGCTAAACAATACTGCTCTCTACATACATTCCATCGTAATGTCAAAAGCATCCATTTGTCCGACACACCCAGACATTTCTGTTCCTTTTGTTATAATCGATGAATATGTGTCTGTTGCACTTTACTCATGGCACGTTAGGCCCAAACGTGTCCCCTCCTCCATACAGCAACTTTTGAGGAAGGAAAGACGTAAATCTTTGTGGGTTGCTGCACAACAGGTTCCTTTCAAATCTCGTCACCACTTCTGTTATGTTTTTGCACTTACACAACAGTAAGAAAGACAATCAGATCATTTGGAACACGTCTTTACTGCACCATTGCAATTATCACACTTACCACTAGAGTGTGCAAATACAGAATACTCTTTAGTTATTGACTCAATGTGCAACAGTTACTGTCAGGGTTCTGGCTTCTTGTCTTGAGTTTTTCTTAGATTCTCTTGCCAGGATCCTGACATCCCCGGTGTTCTCTGTCAGAGCATGATGTTTGGATCCTGACTCAATCCTAGTCTTGGTTCTTATTTCTTGGAGTCAGGATCTAGAGTCATGTTCTGTGTCTTTGTCATCTGTGGAAGCACATGGCACATTTGCATTTGCCATGTGCTCTCCAGGCGCCCCTTGACCCCGCCCTCTTGTTTCCTTGTTAATTATCTGATTATCAGTTAATTCCCCTCACCTGTTTGCCCTTATTACCTGCCTTGGTTTGTCCCCTATTTAATGCCCTTGTGTTTGCGGTCTTGTGCCGGTTTGTTGTTTCTGATGCCTGTGTTTTTGACTCCTGTTACTTCAATGGTGATTCTTATATGTGTGTGTATACATATATATATATATATATATTTACATTTACATTTAGTCATTTAGCTGACGCTTTTATCCAAAGCGACTTACAATTGAGGTTCACAAAAGAAGCAT
>JAZGTI010008993.1:0-19405 GCA_036877585.1 Botia kubotai | reverse complement strand
TGATAAAGTTGAAGATTTAGAAAATGTACAAACTGAATGTATCAAAGCTTTTAAAAGGGGGTCAAGTAGAGGGTGATAATCAGTAGATGAGGATCGTCTAACTCAAAGTGTCACTCACTAGCAAAACTGGTTTTGACTGACAGAAACGTGACACAGCGCATCATGTCCCAAATATCAGCTCGGATTGTTGTGTGATAAACATCACGGTGCTACTTTGAGCTCCTCTCTGCCACTCGCGGCTGGCATCACGCATGGCAGGAGGCATTTGTCACTCAGGTTATGCTCTGTCAGTACACACACAGACAGGATAAGAAAACCCAAAGATCCTCTTTATTCCTTCAGTTGTTCATAGCAGCAGCAAGAAAGTCAGGTTTCTGTCAAAGTCGTCTTCTGTTGTTCGCTTACAGATGGAATTGTCAACTGATACGTGTTTTTGTGAGAGATGTCATCAACGTGGGTAAAAGATTATTCTTTAAAAGCCCAAAACAGATACTTCTTAGTGTCACGTCAGTCTACCAAGGTGTGTTCTGCTTAAGGTCAACATGAAATGGTGTTTATAACCCATTTACCTCCATAATGTGACGTCTTGGCTGGTGAAACAGGATATTCAAAGAGGGAAACATGGGGAGGGGCTTGATTTTATGTAGGCCTGTTGATGATTGGTTAGATTTGAAAAGTGGACATTACATACCAGATGGTTGGAGGGAAAATAAAAAAGTAAGAAGCACAAATTGGTCATTGTTTTTTTATTTTGATTACAGCATTGCAAAGACAAATTATATCTTTTTATCACTATGTGTCATTTAAAGCTGCAAGTGTAACCTTTTGGGTTAAAAATGAAAAAAAAAATCAGCTATAAAAAACGTACATAAGAGATCAGTGTTCAAAACATTCTCCTTATATAAACTAATCCGCAACAGTAAGTTAATAATGATTTATAGCTGTCGCGTTTGATTTCCCGGGAAATGTCAGTTTGGATTTATTTGACTTGTAAAGATAAGTATGTGACGATATGTAAAGATAAGTGTGTAAGGTAATCTGCAGTTTTATGTTACGAACAGAGATGGCAGCAGAGAGGCAGAGGTTATGGACTGCATTGAACATTGAAGTATTTGCTCTAGAGGGTGAAAGTAAACGGAGTATCTTTGGAAGTCATGTTGATTCCTCAGGAGTTTGAAACCGTGTTGTATGTACTTTAAAATGTTTGTACTCAGGGAGGACTTAAAGTTCCTGGAAACCTGGAAACCGTTTTGATAGGCAGTTCTACTCTTGCAGCGCGAGGGAGGAGAGACTGCTGGAATTTCTCACAGTTGCTTGTCTGACAGAGTAACAACTCAAGCTGAAAACTCAGTTTGGAAAATATTGATGTTGGAGGAAGTTAGTGAGCTGCCGTGCGTGTGGAAGACATGGTGATAAATTTGCCCCTGGCAAAACACTTTTGAAATTATATGAAGTTTTAGTTAGGCCTTTTAAAATGACTTCATATCTGTTTCCTAACTGCATTTCACAAAATTCCAGTCACTTTAGTAAAATATCTGTTTGAGTTTTGATTGTTTTAACCTGTTTATCAGTACTGTGAATTATGATTATGATATATTTAGGAGAGGATTAATAATTGTGTCCCATTACAGTAACAGACACCCTTAAACGTCTCCTGGAAAAATTCTGTTCTCTGAGGAGAGCAGAGTGTTATCTCAGACTTGATGATTCATTTCAGCTTTCGTGAATTTTCACAAAAGTGAATCTGACATTTTGTTTATTCAGTTTTCCCACAAAGTATTGTTCAGAGAAAGACAGTGCAGACAGATCGCATTTGGGCCTGTCAGTCACAGGTGCGGGCTTTTCCGTCTCTGATAGCTAATTAAGTCGTGACAAATGTTTGGCAAGATGCCCATTTCCCAATAGATCATGAAATTATTATAGAAGGCATTCAGAATAGACGAGCAGAAAGATCAATATTGCATGTTTGCAGAAGCTCATTACTAAGAACTTCAAACACGGGGAAACCTTGTCTGTTGTATTATGTAGCGGTATTTGGTAGGCCTCCTGTACTGTTATTGCTAATTTGCTAAGGCAATTAAAAATGTAAATGATATACGTTTAAACAAAATATTTAATTTCGGCTTAATCTACCAAAACATGTAAACATATGGATAATCGTATGGATGATTAACAAAGACATTGTGAAACGAAGATGGTTTTGGGGCTGTATAATTCAGATTTAAATATGTCTGGATCAGATTTTAGCATTGTAGGTGTTTATTGAGGCATTGGTTGTGACTTAGTGTACCTGTTGACATGAACATAAGATATAGCATTTAATTATTTTAGTCATTCATGATACGTTTTTTTAATTAATTGCTCTGCAGCATTGTGATTTGTTGAACATTTTTCCATTATAATGAAATGTATTTTTGAAATTTATTTAACTTCATCAAACTTTAATACATTTTTTTATTATGTAAAAAAAACAGATTTAAACTGTCTATATCCATTTTTACCAGGTAACTTTTGCTTCTGTTTCACTTTAGACTCGACTGCGACCAAAATCAAATAAATAAGAATGACTGGCTGAGAGCCAAGACAGATTACTGGCACAGGAACTGCTGTCAAAAACATGTCTGAGGATAATTAGCTGCGCTGTATCACCGCCGATTTTGATGTTTAAAACCACGGTTATGTACGTGATGCCCTGCCCTATTTAAGTCTGGAGGGCATGTAATAAATTATCAAGAATTTATTGAATAAGATCAAGATTAAACACCTAATTTCCTATCAGTTTCCCAATAATAACCTCTTATTTTCTAATAATGGATCAGATTGTTTATGACCACAGTCAGATACATAGAACACCCATGAGATATTAAGCCTACCTTTATAAAGGCTGTCTGTGGTGTGGAAGTGGTTGGTTACTGTTGGCTTTTTTTGGTTGTTCTAACCTCAGGGAACTTTGCTGAAACAGGAAGGAACTGAACTACACACGTCCTGCTCGTAGTCAATCAGTCCAGTGCAGAAGTTGAAAGCTATTCAGGCACAGTGTTGTGTAATTGTCAACCATTTCAGCAGATTTCCTTGCACATCATTTTCTCCTACAGCAAGCAGAAACACGGTAACTCTTTATTGTAATACAGTGCGGTATGAAATGATCTCAGCAAAGCCTACATTGATGCCGTGTTTTTAGCTGTTATCCTCAATTAAAGGTCATTTGCTTGTTGTGGAGACAAATCAAAAGCAATAACAGATTGCAGCTGAAATGTCATTTCAGACAAAATCAATGGCAGTGGAGAAGTGAAGGGTTGTAGTGGCAGGGAAAGTACGGGAGCTTAGTCATAGACTTGGAACTCGGGAGAATAGTTGACGTATAAGGAAAACCTCAACCACAGAAGGGATTCCCCAAATCATCCACTTTCTCCACCCTGAAATGGAAAACCTTTCCACGGAAAGAGAACATTTGGGAAGAGTGTGTTGGCATTGCCATGGCGTTTGATTGGGTTATTTTGTATTGAAACATGTCTTTAAACAATGAATACCTCAATTGGTAGAGCGTTGCAAAGGTCATGGGTTCAGTTCCCAGGAAACATGCATGCAGTTTTTAAAAAATGTATAACTTTAGTGCACTGTTAGTTTCTTACATTTTTTAAAAAAGTTTTACATTTATTCTTACATTTTTGCCAAAGATATTTTACATAAAGCGTTATTGCTAAAACTGTGACTAGATCCGTCGGAGTAATTATGACATTATCAGCCGTATCTTTCCTTCAAATCGACTCGTGTTTTTGCTGATGGAGGAAACCTCTGATGTTTGCAGGAGGTTTCAATGACTCGTGAAGACAATAAGCATCTCTGATGTTGGAAGGTAGACTCCATCGCTAAAGGCCTGCCAGCTTTGTTGTCTTGATGCCAGGCCAGAAAGCACGCGCACGCAGACACTAACTGGACAATTGGCACCAGAAGACTTTGAGAGTCACTCTGTGTTCCATTAGTCCGAGTGAGTGCGAGAGAGAGAGAGAGAAAGAGAGAGAGAGAGAGAGAGAGAGAGTGAGTGTGTGTGTGCAGTTTGATTCTGCTTGCCATGTGCTGAAGGCATGACCTCATAAAAAATATTTGCCTACTGGGAAATACATTCCCAGTCTTAATATAGTTGGTTTGTAACAAGACATACTTGTAAATGTTTCCCTTTGTAACTTTAAACAACTAATTTCTTTGTTGTTAAGTTGTTAAACATGTATGTAAGGGTTGGGACCCAAGGCCAGCTAATTGACGCCAACAATCAAGTAGTATCTTAGTGAGTTTGACTATTTATCTAAATGTTTCCTATTTTTTAATTGTGATATTAGTATTTTCAAAAGAAGTGCTTTAATTGCTGTGGTCACAACATTGTTCGAAAAGTTTACTTAAATTTCCTTTTAAGCACTGCCAAACAATTACACAGGCTTTATTGGCAGTTAAACAGGACTTTGAGACCAATAAGAAGACTAGCTGTTCAGGCAAGACACCATTTTGTTGATTTTTGGAGCTTGTAGTTTTGTAAATAACTATTATCTGTGGTTGTATAGGGTGACAAAATGGTGCGCAATTAATTGTCAGTCTACTCAGAATCCCTTTGACCTAGGCATCCAGGGCTTCTATCAGCCGCGACCCAGACTTTGTTTAGGAGCGATAACAAATCATAATTGTCTGGTTTATTTTAATCCTTCAAACGCAGTGAGATATCTGAGCATAGGCCCTCCACCTTTAAGTGAGATTCAACACTTGAGGGAGTGAAGTGTTTTCGCTGGAAAAATGCATGAATGATTGATAGGGGAGCAGAGCTGTTTAAAATCGTACTGCTCCCTGCTTATCAATAATTCAAAGCACTTTCTGTATTTTGGTGGCACATTAAATATCAGTCACCAGTTTGAATTCTCAATTCGATTATATCTGTCAAATACACCAGTGGTTTGTAGCGATTCTCTTTATTTCAATGAGTTAATTTTGCCCATGCTGGGAGTCGCCTCACTTGTCGGAGTTGTCTCGTCGCTACCGCGCCATGTTACAAGGGTAAAGTGTTGATTAATAATTAGGCAGCTCTTCGAAGGAAGTGTCTCTTTATCACTTAGCTGGTAAAGTTGCTGCAGGGTCTCCAGCATGGATTAACGGCGATCATTTGAAGAACATCTAACAGCGAACATCTGAAAGATGTGTAATATAGAATATTACTGATAGGTAAAGGATATAGATAATCAGGAGGTCACTGTAAAATAAACACAAACGGGACCACTGAATTTCGGACAGCGAAGTTGAGAGGTGTTGTCATTTTGAGGAAGTTTACAAGGCTGTCTAATAAACAAATAAGTTGAGATAAAATATTGATATATTAAATTGTTTTATAGAATGTTATAAGAGCCATGAAACTAACATAGATGTGTATGAAATTGGTTGTCAGGGAATATGGGCACTTACACGTTTTGGCATGCTGCAATTGACCAATCAGAGTCAAGTATGCTAGAGCACCATGTAATAAATATTTGAAATGCGCCTGCGTCACATGACATGACTAAGCTCCTTTCAAATGATTGAATGTAGGGCATTATCAGTATATGTTCCACATGTCTTCCTTTACCTCAGGCGATATACTGACGGTTTGACCTTTACCTCGCGAGAGGTTGAGGAAGAGGTTACCGCACATGCTGATGCTTCGGTTTGTTATATCCACGAGCAGTTACCAGGATCACTGACAAGACCAAGAGGGCTTTTAAATTTGCAAAGATAAATCGTGCGCCGTTATCGTGTAAATGCTTTCTGTACTGCTCGGATCACCGGTGTTAAAAGTTAGTCGGCTTTCCTCTCATCTATTCGCAGAGACATGCAGCGTCCGGTCCATTTGCATTAACAGGGAAACAAAAGGTTTTGAAGGAGGAAATTGCCTCTTGTAAACACAATGGCCTTTCCTGTGAGTTCTCATGATAATGTCCTGAGTGGCCTTGGGGCAGATTCTAGAACATTCCGTTGAAGAGCACAGTCAGGTCTGCCTCATTTCGGCCTTTAGTGTGAAATGGCAGTGAGACTCATGCTCTGGATATTGAGGGGCAGTAAACGCAGTGGCCGGCTGATTTACTAACAAGCTTACATATCACATCTGAGCTGATGTGCAGTGCCTGCCTGTCTGTCAGGCAGATCCTGAAAGTGGCAGAGAGTTGCGAGGGCGCAGATTTTGCGTCAGTTTAGGACTGCCTTAGGGACCTCCAACATAAGGTTCCTAATAAGGCATACCCAGTTAACAATTTCAGTTTGTAAGAACGTTTTCCTAATGTTTCCATTAGGTAACAGAAATGTTTATTGTTATTCTGAAAGTTCTAGGAACAGTTTTTAGGTGTTCTATTAATGTTATTGCTTGGTTATAAGAATGCTATTCAGACATTGTTTTAAATTCTGTAATGTTTTTAAAATGTTCCACCAACTACATAGTTTTGAGAGAACTTTGAAAGAATATTAGCCAACTTTCAGAGAATGTTCCCTGTTAGCTTGGTGGTCACATAGTAGAAGCATCCTGCCTTCACATCATAGCCCTGATTAAACATCACTCATGATTAAACTTCCCCCTCTTAATTGTTTTATGCTGATTAAAGGGACAGTGCACCTAAAAATGAAATCTGTTAAAATCTGATAAAGGGAAACCTTAAAGGGACATGCGTGAGTTTTGCTTAACTTCTAAGACATCATTTACAGTTTAAAGGAGCGCAAAGTTGCGATTTAAAGATGAAGTGTGCCACCAGCTGCACCAATTTCTCTGAGCTGTCTGACCAGGCTGGACATTAAAACATTGCCTCAACCGGTTGTCTGTTTATTTGGGGTAGGACTATTATGTTTGTTTTAACAGTGGCAGAGGAGGGAAGTGCTTAAAACTTGTTTGAAAACAGTCATTACTTTTGCAGTTCTGTTTGGTACTGCTAGTGGTGCAGAAATGATGCGTTTCTCCTTTAAAGATGCAAATCTTTCTGCCTATGGCCTTTTCAAATGACAAAAACACTAAATATGTCAGTTCTTCAGTTGTAAAATTGTGAAATTGTGTGTTGTTGGATCAATCCATCTTGTGGATGGTGCAGGCTTGGGTTGAACTGTAGCTTTTGGCTGTAGGAGGAGAGGGACAATTTATATCAGTTGACATTAGCGTCCGTGGCTGATTTTGTTATCGGCTGTTCCTCATCAGCTCAGCTTGTCAGTTAGCTAAAATATAGCCGTGCTCTTGTGTCAACAGCTAATATTTACATAATCCCTTTTCCTCTCGCACAGCTCTTTTTTTAATACACATCTAAATGCTCAGTGTTTAGGCTTAAAGATGGCAATTCATTTTTAACACCAGAAATTCTCAAAACGAGATGTTTGGCCTTTTGCGAGGAGCTCGTGTAGCTTTGTGCAGAAACCGTGCGTAAAAAAGCTTGAAATAATTACATTTTAATTTGTGTGCAGACAGTCTTCATTGTCTACAGTGTATTGTTAACAGTGTAACTGGAGAGCCTTTAAACATGGCTTATGCCTTAGACTGCACAGACACATCATCGTTTGGTTTGTAAACTTCCTGTGCCTGCCTGAGGTTTTTGCCTGAAACATGCAGTAAATGCGACAATTCACTCATCTGTGATGGTTTCTGTGGGCCATGATTGCATAAGGTCAGCTGAATCACACAGCCCGTGGTCTGTGCACCGCTCGGCGTGTCAGGGAGCTGCATCTGACAGCAGCTAACTGTGTAAGGTTTGGGTTTCTTTGAATCTGTAATGCAGGCCTGCATCATTGACACCCCAAGCTGGTGCGGGTGTCCACAGAGCGCGTTGTGTTGGGCCTGATAAACAACCTCACAAATCGAACCGCTGCAGTGTAATTCAGTTGAGGCAGTAAAACTGAGCTAGAGAGTAAAAGCATCGGCATGCTTGCATGCGCATGCAGACTTTACCTGCGCCCTGCATGAAAAAGAGAAGGTACCCAACACACCACACACAGAGACACACACATGCAGTAAAGCCCTTGGAAAATACAGGAAGTGAAACCTGCCTGAATAAGAGTGCATCACGGTGGCTATTAAAAGCAGTGGTGGCTGCTCCTGATAAGCTCAGTTTGCTTACTGCACAGCACAAGTGTTGAGGGCAGAGGATTATTGCCGCTTGTGTATATTTCTGCTGATGTGTTTTTATCCCCCCTCAGTCAGATGGCGCATATTAGAAAAACTCGTCTCAGGCAGAAGTGTTTGCTCTCACCTGAATATAAAGTGAGAACACGCATATTGTCTTCCTCACAAGTGCTGGGGAGTAACTAACTAAATGTAGCAACGCTACTAACTTAACAACATCTTTGCTAGTGTGACGGCAGCGCGGCTGTTTTAAACATGAAATAGCTAGTAAAGTACAAGCTAGTCTTACATTGAGTAGCATGAGAAAATTCTTAAAAGCTTCATTCAGTGATTTGATTCATTTAAATGTAAAACAAGACACATTAGCAGAAACATACGTAAATATTTCTGATTTCTGTCAATTCCCACTATTTATCAATTCGTTTTTTAGTTTTATTTGGTTGTAATTAGTGTAAATGTATCCGTTCGATGGTGTCACCATAATTAGTACTCAGTGTTTTTGTAAGAGGTAAATGGCTTTGTTTACAAAAAAATATATATATTGTTGTCTTTTTGTTCATCATTGTGTTTAATGTAGTTAGCTACTTTTAATTACATTTACATTTATGCATTTTACTTTTCAAAAAGCAACTTTGACAAGCTACAGCTTCAAACAGCTTCCATGGTACGTTCCTTATACACTCACTTAAACCATCTGTAAACTTTACAGTTTAGACCCAGTTCACTTAACATAGCAGCTGTCGAAACGACTGGATAATGCTTTCCTCCACATCACGCCTCACTGAGAGCCACAGGAGGACCACGCCCTCCTCTCAGACCTCCATCAGCCCTCGCCCTCGCCCTCCATGCCTCGGTTTCAGCCGCCCTCCCTCGCTGTCAGCGGCGATGGCGTTATTTACATAAATGATAAACACGGCGAATGGCCGGATTGGCGGCGTAATCCACTTGCAGTGTCATTAGGGAGGAAAAGAAAGAAAGGCTATTATGGCTCTTGCTTCATCAGTGCGTCTCTCTTAGGCCATTTATGGAGGTAATGGAAACCTCTCTCATTAAGGTGCCGCTCGCCGTGGCGCTGAGAAACATCTCCACTCTGTAATTGATCTTGTTGGTCTTTAGTGCTGGAAAGTGGCCCTGAAGCGCCGCCCGCTTGCTGCATTCATTTTTCAGCTCAGTCAGAACCGCCCCGCTCCGTCTCGTCCAGTCACCTTCACTGCGGCTGCCTGCGCGAGCGCCTGCGTGTGTGGTCTGCGCCCTGTGCTTGCTGCGACTTTCTCAGGGTGAAATGCAGAGGTGTTCGTATTGAAGGTGAAGAATTTGCAACTGGCACACCAAACAGAACGGCAAACTGTTTGTGTGGGCTTGGCATGACAACATTGACTCAACCTATGGACCTCAGTCAGGCTAGACGCCATATTTAATTTAACATTACATTCATGCATTTGGCAGACATGGCTTGCGGTGCATGCGTGTTATGGGTTTTATTAGTT
This sequence comes from Botia kubotai, assembly GCA_036877585.1. NCBI lineage: Eukaryota > Metazoa > Chordata > Actinopteri > Cypriniformes > Botiidae > Botia > Botia kubotai. Next base: position 9,814 of record JAZGTI010008993.1, on the reverse strand, counting down.
TGTGCTTTATCCACCAGCGAGTTTTACACAACGCAGATAAGTCTGTTGTTGTGTAAATTGTCCCGTTGAATTGAATGTGACAATTTTCATAAGAGCGGTTTTAGGTGTAAAATTTGTTCCGCTTGTGTTTCATAAATAAAAACTTTGCCTTTAACCTCACCGAAGTAAAAAGTTATAAAATTGTATTTGCACTGTATTATCGAAGCTCTGTCATCCAATGTAACAAATTATCACTTTTTTTAGTAGGGAACTAAAAACAGTGCCTGTGTCGTCAGTTTTCATAGTAAAGAGTCTGCACATTGAAAAGTGTTACACAGAAGTGTTTGTAATGAGTTGTGCCATGTATCCACATAAGCACAGTCTTCATTATCTCTGTGTTGTCTCAGTGGATGCTGTGTTTATGTATTAGTGTCTGCAGCTGTTTTGCTGTGTGTGTCAAGCTCTTGGGGGCCACTGAGAGTTGTGACATATGTGGTGTAATAATAGATGAGTTTTTGTGATCCAAACAGCTCTGCTGTGCTCTGTGACTCACTGTGGCTGGGCCTCAGGTCTGCACACATCATCACTGGGATCTGCTGTGTGTCAGGAGCTCGCCAGGGCTTCCGCTCGGCCCGTCAACCAAGAAAACAGACATTTTTATTGCCTATGTTTTCAGTTTTGTTCAAAAGTGATCCTAGATAGCGCTTATCCAGCGGTCAGTTATATGTTGTACGAATGCTTCACTAACATTTACATTAGGTAACAAAAACATTACAAATGTTATTTTGAATGTTCTAGAAACGTTACAAATGTCCAGTTTTTCAAATGTTGTATTAAAACGTATTGCTTGGTTTTAAGAACGTTAGTCAAATTTAAAAAAAATGTTTTAATGTAATGGTTTTAAAACGTTCCACTAACAACTTAAGCATAACATTTTTGATGTGATATACAGCGTTAAAAAGCATTCTACTTGCGTTACTGGATGAATGTTTTTGAACTTTGAACTTTGGCAGATCTTAAGTAACGTTGTCCAGCATTCTGAGAACGTTCCCTGTTAGCTGGATAGTACCCAAGTGTCAAATGGTGACCTTCTAGAGGAAGATTTTATTGTTCAAAAGTTTCTCTTTCATAGCTCATAAAGCCTCCATTATGTTTCTTATAAGTAACTAACAACATGGTCTCAGAAGTGTCTTTTAAAATTGCTCAAGAGCAATAAAAAGAGATGTACACGAAACTGTTGTAGACCTGCAGTTAGACTACAGTGCTGTATACAGTAAATGTGGTTAGCATAGCTCAGATAATTTGGCCTTTGAAGAATCTGATAAGAAATGTTTGAGATCATGTTGAAATCTCTGACTTTTGTTTGCAGACTTTGGTCAGTTTGAGAAGTCATTGAGATCTCCATGGAGACATGTAAGATTACTACTGTAAGATTCCTTCAGGAGAAATGAAGAAAAGCGGAAGACTTAAACCGGTGGTCTCCATTTGTTCTCCATTTAATCTTATTGCTGCTAGGAGAAACAATGAAGATGTTTTATGAGATCTCATCAGTCATTTTATTTTTCTATAGATTGCCACACAAAATTGAGCTTTATTTTGACAGGTATTTTGGGGGGGTTCAATGAGAGTTTTTTCCTAACTATTAAAAACAAAATAAATATTTTGGAGTGTTTTCTAGAGCAGCTGAGAGCTGTTCTTCCCCCGGTGGCTGTGTGCTACCATTTAGACCCTGAAATAAATTCTATTTACTGTTTGAGGTGATGTTATTGTTCATTTCAGGCGGTTGTGTTTAAACACACTCGGTCAGACCACTGTAATGTGTCTGACCTTTTGTACCCATCGACGGATGAGCTATTGGCTCAAAGGAAAATGAGATATTTCCAGCGTTCCCTTTGACAGGCATACGAATGAATGAATCAGACAGCATGACTCCTCTCAGACAGATCAGAATTCAAGCACAGTGAGGACAGAAGGACGTCCTGCTTGTTAGAGAATGAGGGAAATTATGCCTTACAGGTTTCTTAGGAAAATGTGTTTGTCCAAAATTTAAGATTCAAAGTATATTTGTTACATACACTGTTACATATGCGTGGTGCTTATAAATGTAAATCTGGTCAACTCTGTAGACTGTGAAAACAAATGCACAAAATACCTAGAACAGAAATGGTTTTAAAACTAAATAAAATAATGTAAACTAAGTGTATTTTAAATGAATGAGAGTATAAAATAAAAGCAAAAATTTAAAAACTAAAATTAGGACAAAGAGAACAAAACAAACAGAGAAGTGCAGGGCGCTGAATTAAAGCGAATATTTAAAAACTAAAATTTAAAAATTCCTATTGTGTCACTTTTCCTCCAGATCGAAATGACCAAGACTCTCTCTATAGCTTCTCTATATAACAGCTCAACACACTACGTCTTTATGGTGTCAGCAGATGTAATAAGAGGCTGCTGCTATCATCATCAGTCACTCTGCCCTTGATAAGACCTCCGACATCCCCCTCCAGTGTTAAACATAAAGACACTCCCATGAACAAGCACCGAGCCCTGGTGCGCTTTTCCCCGTTGTGTTTTGGTTTATATCTAGGCCACGTGTATCTGACGCAGAGACTGTTATCCTCAAAAACAGGCTAAGATAGTTCTGCGGGCTTGTCCGCTCACTCATTCCAATCTGCTTTAAAGAGGCTTACACGTGGTTTGCTGAACAGCTCCCCAAATGCGTCGATCCGCAGGGAACCGAACAGTCTGTGATCGAATGAATGATGTCAAGAGAAGTGTTCTTTCTAAGAACTCAAGAATATATGAGATGGAGTGTGTCGCTGCTTGATCAGGTTACTAATGCAGGAAAATGAAACGTTAATCAAGACGCCGGGGAAGTGTGCTCGGCATGAAGCAAATTACCTGGATTAGCATAGCAAAACGCTGTATAATGTACCTTTACCGCTATGCGGAGTCTCGGTGAGAGACGGGCCTCTGTTAATTACAGTAGAAATAAACAGAATGTGATGGGGCTAAATGGAGCTGAGCGAATGGAGAAGTTAATACGGGGTCTGATTTTTATATTCCCATCATGTTTGTTTCGAATATATGCTGCTTGGATCTCTGACATGAGATGCACACGGTACGCACAAGATGTCTGATTTGATTGGTTGCTACTTCGTTTCTGTATAGAGGATGGTGGTTGGAGTACAGGTACGTTTAGATAAGTTATACAAGAAGTCTTTGAGATGCAGAGAGTCTACAGGGTGTAACTTGTAGACCACCACCACCAGTGCTCCTTCAGATTTATGTACGACATTGAGCAAACTGATATCTCAAATATCATTGTGCTTTATTAATATGTCAACATCCTTGTGGTTAAGATAAGTTATAGTGTTTTTAGACCCTCATTAGTCCCTTGACTGTCCCCTTGAAGGACCATATCAATGCAGCACTGTGAACAATGCACACATTTACATTTGTTGTTACTGTATTTCGAGACGTAAACATTAATTAGGGTTTTGTTTTAAAAATATATTTGGTAATTTGGGGCGATGCAGTCCATGTCTTTAAACTTCTCTGAAAACTTCTCCCATGTGTCTTGTAGTACTCGGATCTGTTCTGGTTTCACTGCTGGCATGTGGTAAAATTTGATAATTTGATGGGCTCCAGGGTTGTCTACAAAAAGAAATGTAAACAACATGACAAGGAATCTGAAGCTCCTGTTATTTTTTGAAAGATATTCCATGTTAATGTCTGATTTTGTAATAACTGACTGTAGTACTGTGGTGTTTTTAACGGTGGTATATTTTGGTGAGTGTGAGGAATGTGTGTGTCATCATCACTGTGGTAAACACGCTGCTCCTCAGAGCGACAGTCTTTTCATGCTCATGACAGATGTAGGTCATTTCACAAACATGGATGCGCGTTACTGTCACGCCAAAATATTACGACCTGTAATGCGAACTTGGCCGCAAACAGACATTTGGAACTAATATTATTACATCCTTCAGTAATTTATGAGGTATTTCCAGTAATGGATATCTCGGTGGAACTGCAAGACCAAGAACATTCTGTTATCCTGAATATTTTCGACATGATACAACTTGTTTAGGTTTTTGTTTAGATTTAAGTGCCAGTATCATGAAAATAAGAATGGTAAAGAGGCTTAACTGGTATATCTTTAGTCAACAGGTCTAGAGGCCGCAGTTAAATCCTCTCCCACCTAAAATCTATGATTTCACAATAACTCTGCCTGTGAAACAACAATAGCTCCAGGAAGCTTAACAACCAGTCCTGGCAGCAAATTGATGCATTTATAGAATAGAAAAGCAATATTTCTTCTGAACAAATCATAAGTAAATTTCAAAACAAAAAACAATTCACTCAAAATAGAACGAGTCTTGTAGTGAGAGGCTTGACTTTGCATGGTTACTGCAGGGGCTGCCGGGTCCTGCTGGGGCCTCTCTGACTGGCATGAACATCTGTAGGCCAATGCAAAGCACTACTGTTACATTTGGGGTTTGTTTGTGCAAAGATATTTAATCCAAAAGGCTGTGTTGTAGAGGGTAAGTACTGGTGTGAACTTCCAACTAAGGTGATATGTGTTCTACACAACTAACACTCCCAATGGAATTATATTACATATAACTGCTGTTTTCAGACAAGGTAAAAAATGTTAAATGGGCCACATTTCGCTTCTGTAAACACAATTTAAAACGCAAAGCAAAATGTAATTTCCTTAGATCTTAAGGTGTGACATTCAATAACAGTTAATGCGATTATATCGTGCAGTCAAAGTGACTACAAAACAGAAGTCGCTCATGTACCCCCAGGACACTTTTGAAGTGACCAATTGGATAGAACCACGTCCAAATCATTTTCAGTCGTTGACTTTTACTTCTTCATTGTCAGATGATGATGTCAATGATTAGAGAGAGAGATGCGGACGTGTGACCTGTTTGTTTTGGGGGGAAATAGTATTCCTCAGCTAATTTTCCACTGATAACTATCTGAGAACTCATAGCGTGCCCATTATCTCTTCATAGTGTGAATTGATTTTGCTGGATGCCCGTGCCACTTCACAACACTCAGTTTTATTTTAGATTGAACCCATTTTTCCCTTCTCTATTTGTATGTAAATGATCAATTATTGCTTTTGGCAGGGTTCTGCCACCCAGCTCTTGTCTCACATGTAGAAGTATTGTAGCGAGTCGCTGCAATGTTTCAACTTAACAAATGATGTTTGCAGCCCCACCTTCTCTTCTATTTACAATTATCAACTGTTTGCACTGCTGGATAAATTGATTTTTTTTGCATGTCATGACTTAACATTTGGTAGACTGTATAAATTGAGGCCAGGTTGTGGGAAAATTAATGTTGTGTGAACGTTTGAATTTTAGAATGCGGTGTTACAAAAGAAAAAGGTTGTGTTCACTAATTTGGCTGCACAGATAAGATTACCAAAATCACAATTTTAAAGGATTAAAGCTGATCAGAGAAATTGTAACAGGTGCACATTAGGCCCTGGGATGTTTTAAGTGTAGTGATATCATATATACAGTATTTTAAAATCTACATCAGGAAAAAGAAAAGATCTGTTTGGTAGATCTATATGAGCTTTTTCACAGAAGGGACTGCATCAGTGATAAATGATTTGTTTCTAGCACTTTATGAAATGGAATTACACAAGATCTACATATTTTAAAACCACATGTGGATATTTATTCTGTATTAATAACCGTATTGAGACTTCCAACACCATCTGTCTCATTTCAAAACATGCTTTTTCTCAGATGGTTTTTTAAACCTCATTGAAAAACAGTTGATATTCAATATCAGTTTGATTTGCCTCAGCTTTCTTCTTTCTTCTTAGATCTGCACGTGAAACTTGATTGCAGACATGCACCAAATTTTCCACTACATTTATTTTCTCATGAATGTTTGCATATTTCAGTGATTGCCTTCTAGTGGATTCAAATATGCAGAAATGGCAATCTTACTCTCCTGGAGTGAAGCATGTTCTCATTTCACCGCCTCTAATTGCGTTTCTGTAAAATGCTCAATTGTTCCACTTGCACAGAGACTAAAGTAGTTGCTTCGCATTGACGTAAGGCAGAATCGTTCAGATCGGTATTCAAGATATATGCGAAGTGGTTGTCATAGTGCTAAGGTGTTGTGTGTGGTTGCCAGGGTGTTAATAGGGTGTTTTTGGTTGTTTTGTAGGCGGTTGCTTACTGGTCCAATCAAAAGAGCCAACCCTTGAGTCACTGATATTTTGGCCTTTAGATATAGCTCCTTGCCCTCTTTATCATCTGTCGTGTGAAAACCAGACGTATGATTTGGGGTATCGTTCATCATCTCATGTTGAAATTTGACACTTAATATTAGGGAATTGTTTAAAATGATGACCTATTGTAATAGTGATACTTGCCTTAGTAGCCCCAAGAGTAGAAAAACTGCTTGGAAACGCAAAGTTTGCTCAGCAGCTGCTTAGAAACGTCAACAGCTTGGCTGTTCTCCATCTCACTGACTGTTTGCAACTTGACCAGTCCAACAGACCCACAGCGTTCCCGTGTTCGCCCCATCGCTTGGATTGCTGCACATCGCCTTCCCCCTGATCCTGTTCTCGGCAGCAGAGCCGTGCCGTCAGCCATCCAATCCAGTTAGCAGGCATATGAGCCGGGTTCGATGACGGGAGCCCGTCATTATCACCTGTAGATTCATGCCGAGCATTACCGTATGACCTTACCGTCGCTGTCAGTCAGAAAGCGGCCCCTGTACCCAGCCACGAGGTGACTGTTCGTGCCAAGAAACCAAAGATTCTCCACCCCTATCACTTTCACAGGGTTAACGGCCACTTAATTGGCTTACCTGCCAACGTGCGATGAGTTGCGAGTTCTGTAAATTAGATTTGGTGCTGACGCGTACCACTCTGCATGTTTATGGCTCTTTTACAATTACCCAAAGTACCGACCTCCATTTTTTGCTCTCTTGCGCACTGTCCTTACTTCGCAGCGAAGTGTGAAGGAGCTTAGCCAGCCGTTCAGAAAACGTATCGTATTAAACTGTGGTAACCGCTATATGTAATGAATTTTGGATTAGGGGCGACAAAGCGGCTGTATCATAACCTTTTGGAAGGACGTCGTTTTTGAGCAGAGGGAAATGGGCTGTAGCTTGATTTTTACTCCCAGACACCCCAGGGTGCTGCGTTTGATGTCGCTCTGACTGAAAAGCTTCACTGCAACACAAACAAAACATGCCGTACGAGACCTGTGCAGGATATATCAGTAGAGCGGGAAATGTCAGATCGTCGGGGGGGTGCGTGTGAAGTGAATTATTCGGTTTGGAGAGCGTCCCCTGTGAGGATACTCTAATTTCAAGCTGAAGGTGTAACGTGTCTTTTATGTCTTCGCAGGTGCGGTGGACCCGAGCAGGGTGAGAGAGCTCTCAGAGGGACCTTCCCCACGGACTATATGAAGGGAGGGGAGGGGGAGGGGGGGCTGCTGACGTGACTCCCAGCTTGCAGAACACACAGGTTGGCAGGTTTTCAAATCTTGCGTCTTTTACAGTCTGCAGTCTTATATTGACTGTTGTTTCTTCAAATGTCACCCGAATTAATATATATATAATAAAGTTGTCATGCGATAACCTCATCCGAAGTACCCCCTGGGGTACATACCTTTAATGGCAAATCACTGCTTTTAGGTGCATAACAGACTCTGAAATAGTACTCATGTTTTTTATATATGATATGATCCGTAACTTCATATATGGTCCATACATTTCAGATTATTATATCATTGGCTCGTTAATCATGTCTGATTGGCTGATTAACCAGTGTTATTTCCTTGTATCAATTTAAAAATCTGCTGACGTAGTGTTTCAACAAGAGTTTCAACAATTTTGTGTACATTGTATTGTGTGTATCAACATGATATCAGCTATATGTAGCCCTGTTTTCTAGATCTCTGATCTCTTTCTAGATTGGCCATTTAAAAACCCAAATAGGTAATCTGGATTTATTGAGCCATAAATGTTTGTAAGAAAAAAATGTTTCATATGATCACCATGAATGGATGTCAATATGATGCAGATACACTCGGTCAAATCGCCGAAGAGTAACAACATTTCACGCTTAGAAGAAAGTTCGTAACATCTGGATAACGGTTGACCTTTGCACGCTGCCCTCTGCAGAGGCAGTAGGCCATTCCTGTTTCTGGCTGTAAGCCATGAGATGTTTACGTATTCCGTACGATTATGTCCGTTTCATGTGAGCACTACAAGCATCAGGGAACATGCTGAGTTGATTTGGCCAAATTGGAAGGCTGTGAGTAATACATATTAAAGCAGTTCTGTGCTGGATGGACTGAGCAGAGTCTGGTAGTGTTTATATGCAGGGTCCTAGTTCTGCGGATGCCTCGTACCCTCAGGGCTCCAGCACCTGCATAATGGAACAACAGAGAAGAAAGAATCTAGAGGGAGATCAAATGACAGGGTCTTGGGTTTCTCTCTTCAGATGTTTCTCTGCTTTTTTGACTCACACCAGGAAAATATTTTCACAACCTTAGAAGGTTGTGCGTTGATATGATCGAGCAGCCTTGTCATTGTTTCGCAAACATTTGTCTTATTGCGTGCTTGGATTTTCGCTGGCACTGTTGGAAATTCATGGTGGGAAACAAATTTCTGTAACATTTCTGTGTGTGTGTGTGTGTGTGTGTGTGTGTTATGCAGGGACAGAGTACTAGGGCTCCTAATCTTCAAAATCGCTACAAAAAACACCTTTGATGAGCATACATGTCAGTTGGGCCAATGTTTTGAAGTCATGCGATAAATTTACATGAAGCGCAGGCCGATATTTATGTTGTTATTTATTGAGAATATCCAGTGGCCTGTTAATCCCTGCGGTTAAACTCAAGAACCAGTTCTCATGCACAATGCATGCAGACTGGTTTTGTGAACAACCAATTAAAAGATCTCCGCCAACTCAAATGAATCATTGTTCACAAATAAGATATTTGTTATAATGTTTTGGTGAATAACTACTGGTTTATGGCGCTTCGTTGAATTTCGTTATGTGGAGAAAGTGGCCTACATAAGCTTCTCCCTTTTGTGTTCCATGGATGAAAACGGAAAGACATGGTTTTGGAAAGACATGGGCGAATAGGGACAGAGTTTTTATTTTTGGGCAGACCGTTCCTTTAATGTAAGAGTATTTTATTCTGCCGCTTTTTTGTGAGTGATTAAGAATTGGGGCAGGCAGTGGCATGAAGGGATGGAAGCAAAAAAATAAATAAAAGTGCTTAATCTCGCTTAGTGCAGTGTGAACGCTGAGCAGTGCTGTGGCCTGACAAACATCTGCCTCACACACACGCAGCGGAGCGGGATCAGCTAAAGCGATTAGCGCGCTCACGTCAGTCTGCAGAGACGGGTGCCCGTTACAAAAGCCAGAACACCAGCTTTCCCTCCCACACTCCACCTGGAACCCAAACTGCAGAGAGGGGCCCCGTTCCAACAGGCGCATGAGAACCAGCTCACACCCTTTTTTAGCATGCATCTGCTATTCCGCTTTTTTTGTCTTTCTTAAAACAAAGCAACATGTAGCTCTGAGGACTGAACAATCTGTTGTGATACTCCAGCAGATGCTTATCACAGCCAGAGTTTTTGTTCTAAATGCAGCTTCTCAATTAGCATGTATGTAATGAAATATGTAATTCATTAAGGTCTAATTGTAATTTTGCACTTCCTTTGTACTGAGACGGGGGCCTCGTCGTGATATCGGAAAACCTTTTGACTGCTCTGTGTAAAGAGAGTGTATCCTGCACATGCGTTTACAGTTAACCTCATTAAAGCAGAG